>JAJJWW010009116.1:0-55934 GCA_023531295.1 Papaver armeniacum | reverse complement strand
TTTCCGTAGTGTAGGTAGAATGGCTTTGTTTTATTTTGGGAGTTTTTTTCTTTGGTAAACTTCTTCTAGGCTCTTTTGCTAATTTATATGGTTTTAGTTTTCCCCTTGTTATTTGAGCTAGGAAGCTGCCTTGGTTCTTCATTTTTAACTTGTCTCAAAAAAGTGTTTATACTCCCTTAATTTTGAATATTATTGCTTATTTTCCATGGATCCTTTCATATTGTTGTCAATTTAATCATCTAACTACAATGAAATTTCTAGCGTTTTAGAAAACAATAATTTGTTGTTTTTTCTTTTTTGCTTTTTTTTTTTTTGAAGCATGAGATCTATTTAAACTGTTATTTTGTATGAAAAAATGATATTTGTGCCGGGAGTTTCTCTCGTGATTTCTATTGTGAGGAGGCTATAAGATCCAACTTACTTATTTGTAATCCTAATCCAAATGCTAGAACATCTATCTTCATGACCATAGGATCTCTTCACAAGATTTTTTCTGAGCTTTTTTTGGGCGTCAACGTAAAATCATAGAATGTTTATAGCTGGTGGAAGTCCAACGTACCTCAATCACTCTAGGCATTGCATATTTGCGAAATATCGCCGATAATATTGGTTCTTGTTTATCCGAGATGCCGATATTGCGATATCTCACTAATATTTTTTCACCGATATTCACAGAAATATCATGTTTTGATCCTCAGCCGAAATTCACCGAAATCCGATATTAACTACATATCGCAAAGTATAAAAAAATGTTTAGAACCGAATGAATTAGTTGTTTTTTCAACAAGTTTGGGAAGAAAGAGTAAAAAGTAAACTGCAAAAGTCTCTAATGCTAACCCAGAGAATTGGTCAAAAGAGCCAAAGCATAAGTCTGGCCGACTGCGAGTTGCTGATGTAAGCAGTGATTGAATGCTTTTTGACTTTGTTATTATTGTCTTTTGAATGCAAGGATAACCTATTGAATCTAAAATTCAACTTTCACTTTGGTCCCGGGTATCTTCCTAAATTTCACTCTCCCCATCCGATAAAATGTCTCGTATGCTTTTTCAAAAGTATGCACAAATCACTCTACATAAAATCAAACTCTAGACGAAAGCTGGAAACCAAGTCCCATGACACCCTGCATAGAGAGCGTTTAGATGCGCATCCGGAAGTAATATTTTGAAATTTTAAAAGTTCAAATCTAAGAAGTCAGTTTGAATACACAATTTTAAAACGACTATTTAAGAACAAAAAAAAGTTAATTTTCTGTGAAGCAGAATAATTTCTATTGTTGATATCCAAACAATTAGAGCATCTCCAATGCTTGTTACAAGTCATCTCATGCGAGGTCTTATTAAGACCTTTTCGAATGGCTTTTATTATTCACTACACGACAAAAAAATAATAAATATAAGACTTTCTACCTAAATTCCATCTCCAATCCCAAGGTCCTATCAAACATTTTTTGTTTAAATTTGTAGACAAAAGATGATGCTGACTAAGACCTGTGTCATGTAGAATGTCTAAATAAGACTTTCTCCTTTACCTCCACTTCCTATTCCTACATGAACACGTCATCTTTCTTTATGACCTCCACCCTAGTGTTGGAGATGAAAGTGGGTATAAATGTCTTAAATCCTATGTGTCATATCAATTTAAGACCTTGACCCCTAGCATCGGAGATACTCTTAGACGACATAATAACTCTATGGATGCAACTAACCCCACCCTTGTCCGATATAACAACCAATTCATTAATCCTCTGCAAGATCCATCAATTACATGTAACCAAAGTAGATTCAAAACCAAATACAACAATCCTTTTCTCCCGACTCAACTATGGCATATGTAATCGGAACAACACCATTATTACCATCCTCGTGCGCATGCAACCAAAGGGGATGCCGGATAATCACCCCCGAGATGAGTACCATCAACTACAATAAATCGGGACTGAGATTTTCCTAATGTTTTAACGGTAGACTAAATGCCCCGTAAAAAAATGGAAAACATACCATTTTGTTTACGGGCAAGATTAGTAACTGTTTCATCATTCAGTTTTTCCAAATGTTCAACAAGTTTAGGCAGAATGCTAAATGACTTCCTGAATGTTCCATGGACAATCTCCAATGCATGAATCCTTGCACGTCCGGCTTTCTGGTCAGTATATCTATATGGTGCACTTTTTTCATGAAAGTATGCACAAACGTTGTTGTTATATCCTTGTTGTCAAGCACAAATGGGCATAATAACGACGTAACCATTTAGCAGATGCATGCTTGTGACCTGTTCCACCGTGACGACGATGAACACCACAACTCGTGCCCGGGACATACCTGAGGATCTCGAAAGTCTCAAATTTTCCTACCTTAGTTGCATGAATGTACGATTTACAACCGGGTACTTAACGTTTGCATCACATGAATCTTTCAGAGCAGCCTTTCAAAGATTTATACTCCCTCAAACCCTAACGTGAACTCCACTGAGGGTATCAAACAACTTTTATCGGTTTGGAAATATCATACCAACATGTAGGTCGAAAATACGGAGTAACACCCATACCGTCCCATAAATGGGAAGGATCCAAGCTCACAAGACGCCATCATCCGGGTCAATTGTGTAATCATCGCCTTCATTACTTTCTAAGACATGATTCTTTCCGTGGCGTCTAAAAGAATTACTATGCTTGCGCTAACCCTGAATAGACACACCGGGAATAACAAACTAAGCTATTACCGGGCCGTCATTCGGGTCGAGGGAGTAAGGTTTTTAGGGGGATTAGAAATCCCATGACCAATCAACAATTCACCGGATTCTGGTTGGCAACATGTGCTTGTACTCGTGACTATCGACACCAATCCTCTCGCAATTCGGCTGACAACCTTGAGAGTTACTTAAAACTCGGTCACCAATTCACCCAGAGGGGCACGATTGGCAACAATGTTGAGTCACTTTACAATGTTGACAACAATGGTGGGTCACGAGACAATGTCACTGCAACAAAGACATGTCATCTAAGACAAGACTTTGTACCAACATTAGCCATGACCAATCCAGGATCTCGTGGGAACAAGTGTCGTCCGTAGTCCAAAACATCGCCACACTCGAATTTCGTTACGATCTATGCAATCTTCCCATTCGGTTGGACTATCACCAAAACAAAAGGGAAAACTAGAATTAGTTGATATAACAACTATGACCACACAAAAGTGTTTTGAGTTTAAAGGTCGAGCAGTCACCTAATATATCCATCTCCATCTCCATTCGAATGCGGATCACAGCATTTCGTCCATAGAAACTCATAACCAAATGCCGAAAAGGAACAATCGTTCCATTGCGTACATCCGTTTAATGACACACTGCGATGAATCGTGATTTGTCAATTTCACAAGAAGACAACAAATATACTACAAGTTTTATATGATAACCCTTGTAGTCTATTTACCTAGAGATACCACTCATTTTAGACCCTTTACACGCGCTAAGGACGGGAACAGGAGACTGGTCTTCTACACATGAGCTAGCCCCATGATTTCGCACTCGCGACCCCCTACTGACCTAAGAACAACGCATAAGATGACCCTATATCAGGCCAACTTTTGTTACACAACTTCATTTGAAATATCAATGGATGTGCACAATACCTGTTAGTCGGGTCCGGATTTTGCAAGGTCACAAGTGATGGAGGTTGAGGGAAGTAAACATCATTTGTACGTAGTAACTGCACAATTGGATCCAAATCGCAAAGATCATGTGGGACATTAACTCTGGGACTCCCGAAATTTTCGTAACAAAATGTAAGCAAAATAATATATAACATGGCTAAGAACTACAATAAGGGGATTTCTCCTTACCTGGATATTCTCCCTACAGGGATGATTGGGTTTTGGAAATATGGGTTGTCAGTAACAGGTCCATTTGAATCTATAAATAAGCATCGGCTCCCATTTGTCGTTACGTTACCATCAGATATAGGTGGACCTTCATCTCCAACAATCTCTTCGATGCGTAACCCAGCACACCGCTTAATCCATTGGGATTATTCACCACAAGGTCGCAAGGGTCGAAGAATAGTATATATCAACAAAAAACAGACACCCTGGGGTGACGTAAACCCTCGAGTACACTTTGTAACGCTCGGTGGTCGAGGTCGAAAGAAAACGTGCACAACTTTAATAAACTCCGAAACCACACAGCCATACCGGTGGAAACCGTCGCATCTTGTTAACAATGGGCCTATATATCGAGGATCATAACTTGAGGATCTTTTATCGTCCCATTTAGACGACAATATCACATTAATTAGTTTACCTCCGAGGAAACAACACCCAATTAACGTTAATAGACCATCGGATAAACACTCAACAAACAATTTGATCTAAAACAACACAAAGAATTTGAAAATATGTTACATACAAAACAAAAAAGTCTAAATTACTTAAAAGTTAAATTTCATGGAAACCACGAGCCCTAAAAGTTAACAATCTGTTGCAATACCATTAATTTCACCTAATCAGACCATACGATAGTTTAAGTTATCAATATGAAACACAAATATTACATTTCACCTAATGATACATATTAGCAAAAGAGCCGCATCGTATCTCATGCGCCTTAATCATCGTCAAAAGTATAATAAGGTCGGTTCTAACACATTAATGTGTAAGTAGCAAGAGAACCCCCACAAGATAGTCACATCAAGCATAATTTGCATCACTAAACTCTTACACAGATCACCTAAGTTGTCCAAACCTTGGGGCATTTGGATACCATAGGCCTCCTACACTTACAAGTTACAACGGCATGAAATCAAGAACCAAAACGCGCTCTTAAATCACTAACATGTTCTCAAAACTTATCCAATGGAAAGAAATTGAGCAAACAAGGCAAAAGAAACAAATGCTTCTTCTCTATTAATTATCAAGAATTGTAAGTTTAATCAATTTTCAATTTTCGAAATGCACATCAAGCAAAAATCATGCTACAAAAACTAAAATTAAACCTTCACCCACTAGCTCAAAACCATTTAATAAAGACAATCTTCTATCTAATTCACCCAATCGTCATTTTTCAACTTATCCAAATTAAAACACAATTGACTCTAGATTCTTTAACTTTAATCGATTCGAAGAAGCATAAAAAAAAAAATTAAATTCTCTTTTCACATTATCACGCTTTAACCTAATTGATTTCTACAATCAAACATAATTAATAAAGTCCTAGCCATACCTGGAAACCCAACCTGGGGTTCGATTCAAAAATAACAAACCGCATCGACAGAAACTCTACATACGCTTAGTAGATACATAATCACAAGTGAGTGAGGAAAAGTAATTTTGGCTCACCTAGAGATCCGTCCATCTCTCTCTGCGATTTTCCTCCACCACAAAAAAAGGAGGTAAAGTGACCGAGAGGGAGAAGAAATGAGCCGAGTCGAAATATAAAATTAAGGAGAGTTGCATTGGATTAGAATATTATTACCAAAACTAAATTATTAGTGTTAAAATAAATAGAAGTTTATTAGGAATTTTATAACTATTCATAAATGTTTTTATTTAAAAAAAGAAAGACAATTAATACAAAGATATTGAGTAAGTTTTTTTTTTCCTTATATATGATCATATTATTTAAGATTTGGATATTAAAAATGATTTTATGATTATAAAAATAAAGGGTATATTTGATAGTTTAAGGAAAAAGTGTGTCTATAAACAGAAAGACATGGACAGATAAAAATGGACATACCAAAGTAAAATTAGGACAAGATAAAAACGAGCGGAGGAAGAGACGTATTATCCTTCTCTTTCATATATATATAAACAAAATTTCAATTTCATTCCTAGCCCTCCCGGTAGAAACCGACTTCTCTCCATTGTTCGATTTTCTTTTCTCTTTAAACACGACGATGATTCATTGGCAACTCCAAAACTTTATCAATGTACGGTTACACAACTTTGGAATCTTAAGATACCAGTAATGTAATGCTGTTATAATGATTATTAATTTATATTTGATTGGGCCCATTGGATACTTAAAATTTTATTATCTTAAAAATTTAATTGATGCTATTATTTTTGATATACTTTTAAAATTAGGACCGGCAAAAATATATTATTTTAGAAGTTTTAATGAAGCTTGCTTGACGACATGTACACACCACTGCCGGCAAACACCAGCTCATGAAGCTAAATTCAATTTTCACTTTAGTCCGGCAACGTATCCTCCAAAATGTCACATATACTTTTCCAAAAGTAAGCACACGAAAATCAAACTCTACAGTCTACACGTAAGCTTGAAACTCAGTCCAGTTTAAATCTACCTTACTTAAAAGCAGTAATTAATTAAACAAAGATTAGATTAAGAAATAAATAACTAAATCGAGAAAGAATCTCCTTCCCCTAGGTGGTAGGTTCTGTCTCACTGTCTTTTCTTCAGAAGTTGAAAAAAACAGACAGACAACATTAATTGTCTCTCCAACACCGACTTTCCTCCCACTTTCCACATTCTCCGTCCTCGTCCTCGATCCCCAATTGATCTCAATTCAACACCACAGATCAATCCTCCATTGAATTGAAGCAGCGGCATCTGCTGCGGTGGTGATACTGTTCAAGATCTAATTCAACAACAATGGATATTGCAATACCAATAATCAACAACACTACTACAACTTCTCTCAAAGGTCATCATCATCATCATAATCATCTCAAAGACAACAACAACAAACACGACCGTCGTCTCCCATGTTTCCGACGAACCACCAACAAGATCCAGCTCTTAAAACCACTACTAATCTTCATCGTCGCAGCCGCATTCCTGTTATCCATCCTAATCACCGCCGCATTCGGAATCGGAAGCTTAATCATCCACAGCTCGAAATCAACACCGTCGGAACTAACACTGGACGAGACAATGGAGATGGTGAATCTCGTCTGCAACGTCACTCATTACCCCAGTTCATGTACACGTTCGTTGTACCAAGAGATCGTCGGTCCGGCGGTGGATAATCCCGCGAGGCATTACGCCGACGGCTTATTCAAGCTGTCGTTGACGGTCGCGACGAGGGAGTTGCTGAACATGTCTTCGTCGATTCCGGCGGTGGCGGTGAATCTGAAGGTGAACCGGAGGGACGAGAGGGTTAAGGTCGAAGCCGCGTTGAGGGATTGTCGTGGGTTGATTGAGGATGCGATTGATAAGATTGAGACGTCGATAGTTTCGATCGACGAGAAGCAGGAGGAGTATCGGAGGGACAAGAGGGGGTTGTTTATGGTGTCGGAGTCGAAGAAGATGGTTAGTGATATACGGGGATGGGTGAGTGCGGCACTGACGAATACGGATACTTGTTTGGACGGATTGGAGGATGTCATGGATAATGATGAGAATTCCAAGATTTTGCCGGAAGATTTGAAGAATGGGATGATGAATTCTAAAGAGTATGTTACTAATTGTCTTGGGATTGTTTCGAATTTTGATACAGTTCATAAGCTTATCAACTGGAATCACCATCTTCATCTTCACCGGAGGAAAATATGAACGGTTCCGGTATAGCTTGACTTTCTTTGACTCGAATTTTGGTATAGTTTTTGACTTTTTCATTCATTCATTTGTTTTTTTTTTTTTTTTGGTTGCTCAACTGGTCATAGTCTTTCTAGATTCATTTCTAGTACTGTAGCCTGTAGGCAATTGTTGCCGCCGGCTATAACATCCAGAATTTAAAGTTTGCCGGAAGATTAATCCTAGTATTACTAGGAAGAATGGCATTGTGAATTCACAGCAATCATTATTCTTCCAATTTTGTGTATTCATTTACATTGTGAATTCGCAATTCTTGCCATAACCAAATCCGTTATCATCGTCAGTAACCAGCGAGTAACAATTTGTCAGATTCAACTGGCTTAAGTAATGCAGCAACCATCTTGAGAGAAACAACACTCCTGTAACATACATTCAAATAAACACCTTATGCTACTGGACAACCCCATTAGCTTGCAGCTTAATAGACAAAACAACTAATAGAACTTCCAAATGTGGCAGAGCCAAGAGACGAAGCACTGCTGTATAGGATGCATCTTTCGAGCCTTGTAGCATCAGAGAAACAACACTCTCACAATCTGACTAAAAGAAGAAGATGACTGAAGGATGTTGACTTCAAAGTGACGAGTTTTGCAGAAGTAAAGACATCACGAGAATACAACTCTGAAGGAAGGACAAAAACTCCATTAACATACAGCAGGATTGTGGTCCGTTTGCACAAACAGTTGAATGATATACAAACACCAGCTGGCAGTGTAAACAAGGACCAAAGAGAATTCATTGAGAAGGGGAGAAGGGAGTAGCATTAGACATAGTGAAAAGCAAATCACTAAGGGAGAGGAAAAAGAAAAAAAAAAACACAAGACAGGTTGAAAGAAATAGATTTAGAACCAAAAAATCAATCTGGAAGTTGATTTCCACATTTGAGAATACGCAACGACAATGTAGAACTTGTGGGAATGGGTGATTCCCAGTTTACCTCCACTAAGGGAGGAGCATGTGTCTCTGCTATGTAACACTTAACAACTTTAAAACATCAACAGAGACTACAACTGTGTCGTTGAGACTTGAAAATCCACTGTTATGGAACTTGATCGTAGATTTTTAAAATAAGCATACGAAGGAACTTAACTGACGAAAAAAAGAAATGGAGACTTGAATCTTATTTCATTGTAGATCGTTGTAGATCATGATTTGACAAATGCACATTTGTAGTAAAAATGTTGATATTCCCCTTACAATTCCCAAATGATCCAACTTGTATCCCATATATGATGATATGGAAGCTGAAAAAATCACGACAATATACACGGAGGGCCTGTTCTTATTTCATCTTCCATTTAAAAGCTATCAATCAGATTAAAGTTCATTTTACCGCTTAACTTTGTAGTGTTTCTGGTAAAATAAAGTTACCTCTGCGTACAAGTGTAATGCCAGCCCATAATCCTTCTGCTGGAGCTGCACCAGCTTCATCCTTGATGATTTCTTTTGCCCCCACTTCAGTTGCAGCTACCAGAGCTGTCAATCCATCTGGTCCACCATTTGGATTAGCACCTGCCTGCAGAGATGGCAAAAGATCTAACAAATACATAAATATTCAAAGATCCAGAGTTTTAATCCCCTTTGCGGCCGAGCACAGTGATAATCATGGTGTATAACCGGACTTGCATTGGTATATTTCCTTGGTCAACATGGTCTTTTTTTTTCAATTTAACCTTGGAATTGGTCTTTGGATGTCAGCCTATGACTACCCACACTGCAATGGAACTTTTACATTAGAATTGACAAAAGTGCGCGTAAAAGGACCATACCATATGCACTGATGATGGGCTTCACTAATAACAAAAGTTAAAAACCTGTACATCCTAACTAGTGACCAAGTCTGTCAAGTATAATGCACGATCAGGAAACAGCAAAAACTTCAAGATTGCAAAGACAAGAACTGGCGCGAACCTACAGCATAAAAGAGACTCAAGATTAGTTGATTTCCACAAGTTCCAGTTCAACAACAGCTCCACCCTACTTGTGCCTCTTATTTAGAAAATATTGCACACATTCTAACTGCATCATCTTCTGGTTGATATCGTCTATGTCACTGAATTCACTGCTATCCAACCATTTTATGGCATCGCTGATTGCATCCTTAATCTTCCTCTTTTTGTGTGATGCTAGCTCCCCTCTTATATTATCGATCATGTCCTTCATGTCGTTTGTGTAATTCTTGAAGGAGTTCCTTGCCTCCACATTCATCCTGTATTCTAAATCTTCTGCGTGATATTTCTCAGCCACTTCGACCAGCCTGTCAATCTCAGTTTTCGACAACCTCCCTTTGTTGTTCTCAATTGTAATCATAGCTTTGCTCCCTGATGTCTTTTCTTCAGCAAACACGGTCAATATACCGTCTGCATCAATATTAAAGCATTCAGTGAACCTAGAAACACCGCGAGGTGCTGGAGGTATTCCACTCAACACGAACTGACCCAACAAGTCATTGTCGCTGGTTCTAGCTCTCTCACCCTCGCACACCTTAGTAATCACATTAGTTTGGTTGTCATGTAAGGTAGAGTATGTTTTTTCTTTCTTGGTGGGAATAGGGGTGTTCCTTGGGATAATAATATCCATAGCAAAATCATCAACCTCGACACCAAGAGAAAGAGGGGTTACATCAACCACCACTAAATCCAGCACCTTCTCATTTGCTTCGCCACTCAAAATAGCAGCTTGAACCGCGGCACCATAAGCCACGGCCTCGTCAGGGTTGATGCTTTTGCAGAGTTCCTTGCCATTAAAGAAATCCCGCAGTAGAGACTGAACCTTAGGAATTCTAGTGGACCCACCAACGAGGACAACATCATGAACGTCGCTCTTGTCCATCATAGCATCCCCCAAACATTTCTCAACAGGTTCCATACAACCCCTAAACAAATCCTTGTTCAAATCTTCAAATTTAGCACGAGTGATGGACGCACTAAAATCGACTCCATCATACAAAGCATCAATTTCAATGGTTTTCTAGTAAGCATCCATAGATGATAGGGCCCTCTTTTCCCTCTCACATGACGTTCTCAACCTCCTAAGAGCCCTTGGGTTTCCACTAATATCCTTCTTGTGCTTCCTCTTAAACTCTTGAACAAAATGATTTACCATCCTATTATCGAAATCCTCTCCTCCAAGATGAGTATCCCCAGCTGTAGCCTTAACTTCGAAGCTACCCTCTTTAATGATGAGTATCGACACATCAAAAGTACCACCACCAAGATCAAAGATAAGAACATTCTTAGCAGCACCAACATCGGTTGTTGCCTCTTTATCAAGACCGTAAGCAATTGCAGCAGCTGTTGGTTCACTGATAATTCGCATTACACGATGGTGCCAGCATCTCTAGTAGCCTGACGCTGAGAATCACTGAAGTAAGCAGGGACTGTAATAACAGCACTCTTAACACTAGTACCAAGATAAGCTTCGGCAGTCTCACGCATTTTAATGAGAACCATGGATGAGATTTCTTCAGCTGAAAACTGTAACTCCTTACCCTTGTAATTGAGTTGTATCATGGGCTTCTCGTCCACTCCGGCAATGACTTTGAAGGGCCATAGTTTAATATCCCTCTTAACAAACCCATCGCTCATCTTCCTACCAATTAAACGTTTCGCATCTACAGAAACAGATTCAGTATACGATATTGAGATGTCAGCTTTATGCTCATGTATCAAAGAAATTTAGACATCAAACTTTATGTAGAGAAGAAATTGAAAAAGAAAATTAAGATTACCGAAAACTGTGTTGCTAGGATTGACAGCAGCTTGATTCTTAGCAGCCTCACCAATCATACGCTCAGTATCATTAAAAGAAACATAAGAAGGAGTAGTTCGATTCCCTTGATCATTTGGTATGATCTCAACTCGGCCATTTTTCCATACACCAACACATGAATATGTTGTCCCTAGATCTATTCCTACTGCTAAGCCCCCTATTTGCTTTTTAGTACCTGATGAAGACACCATGGATATTGATGTTGAGTAGCAGTTTTGGAGAGACGAGGGAGAGAGTCGAAATGGGGAAGGAATTGTTGAGTCACCAAAAGTTTTGAGTATTAAAAGACAGAGAAACCAAAGAATTACGCATAGAAGCCACAAGCACAGCAGTTTAAAACATAAACTCTAATTACAAGAAACATAAGCAATAAGCACAGATTTTGATTGTTTAGTTATGCATCAACAAGATGTTCAGCTAAATGCAAGAGAAAACTAAATAGTAGACCCCCAATATCCCTGGGAGTTCAAGTAAATTAAACAATAAACATTTTCTAAAATGCTTTCGCTGATTAAGTCACTAATAAACCATCTTTGTAAAAATTCATCAATAACTCCATTCATCAATTAACATTCAGTCCACTACAAGTTCACTATAACAATAAAACAAACAGTTGATGAACACCATAAAGCCATAGCTTCACATATACTCCAATTGAGTCCCAAATTGCCGAAATCCTTTGAGAAGCAAACAAATATTTTCAATTTAATCAAAACCCATTACTAAAACAGCAACAAAAATTCAAAAAAAGGAATCGATAATGGTAACAGGGATTTTCTCTTAAAACCCTAGAAAAAAAAACCCACTAGACACAGAAAATAAGAATGAGAAAAAGAGGAGAATAGTAGGGAATACCAGTGTTTATCTTCAATCCATGGCTTCTTCATCCTTAGTCATCATCTTCAGAAAACAATTCTTAACTAAAGTTTTCGTTTTTGTCTCTGAAGTGAACTCAAGAGTGAAACAGGAAAAAGAAAAATGAAATCCGTTTTAAAAAAAAAAACGAGGTCATTTTAGTAATTGGAATTTTTTTTTAAATTCAACTGCCTAAAGTACAAATCTTAACGTTTACAAAGCTTTTACAACCCAGCAATGTTCTGACGCCAACACACCTTTTGAATAGAATACCTAATGCCATAAAAAATGAAACTACCAAAACCACTACTTAGTCATTGTCCACTACTTGCGTCATTGCGTAATTTTGTGAGTTAGTGGTCCATAAATCAGGTGCATTTTGTTCCCCAACTCAAATGGGTCTGCGTCTCTGCCCTGGGGTTTGTCACACTCACGAGTCATGAATGAGATCACGAGTCAGCTGTGTAAACGTCTGACATCTAACTCAAGTCGAGTCAGGTTACTAATTAGATCCAGAGTTTGAGTCGAATTGCTAACTAGGCTCACGAATGAGATCACGAGTCAACTGTGTAAAACGTGTGACATCTAACCGAATCGAGTCAGGTTACTAGTCAGATCCAGAGCTTGAGTCAGCGAAATTAAGAGTTCAACTTATTAGGTTTATAATTCCAACTCAGGAGTTAGGGTCTCATAAAACCCATTCTAGAACTTCCCTCCGGATTAAAAAAACAACCTAGAAACGCTGCTTCTCCCGGCGGTCGATTTATGGCTTCTCCACCCAGAAATGGAGATACTCAAGCTTTATTACCATTAATAGTTAAGCAAGTTCGTGAAAGTTGTGGATCAGGTATCGAAAATGCCAAACTTGTTGGAATGGTGTTGAATAAAGAGGAAAAGATTAACGAGGATGGCATTACTGATCACGTTACTTTCATATTTGAAGATGAAACTGACAAAATTGATTGCTTTTGTGATGTGAAAGAGATGGCGGGGGGAAATTGAGAATGAAATGTATGCCGAATCCATGTGAATCTGAAAGATTACCAGGGTACAAACAAGTTGGAGGTTTTTTCTGTCAGGGTGTGACGGACGATAAACAGGTTGCTGATCACTATGTCATGTCTGGACATTATGAGGTCCCTAGGATGCCTGGTTACCATGAAATCAAAGAGCAGATCCTTGAATGTTTGACGATGCCTGAGCACATGGCACGATATGCTGGGATACACTTGGATGAAGTTATCCAACACTGCAAGGCTGCATATCAAGATGTCATGGTAGTTCTTGATATTCTTGAGATGGAAGATTTGGTTTATCAACCAAGAAACTCTTATTACGAAGCTTGCCGTAATGGTTGTTGATTGATACCCTAGTTTGTATTCTGTGTTTGTGCTTGTTTTATTTTCGTTCTTATTAGATGGTATGGATCCTTGTGGAAAGTTTATTTGGTGAAATGTCGTGCGTTTTTCAGTATTCGGTGTGTGCCATTTGTTAGTCATAGATTCATATAAAATTGAAATTTCTACTCATACGGTTGACTTTACAGAATTGAAAAGTGTTTTAATGGAATAGAGCAGTCATCTAGAATGCCAAAATTGTCGTAGGATCTTCATTTCCGATTCTCTTTGTTGCGTTTGTGCCAAGATTGAAGAGCTTTCCATGTTCTTCCTTAGATACTCTTCCTCTTTTTCATATTTGGCCTCTCTTGTGCTTGTCAAGCAAGCCAAGAAGTTTGATGAGTTTATCCACCATCTCTCAAACCTATGGCTTCAACTAAGGCTCTATCCCCATTGGAGAAATCAAACTCAAAAACAGAGGAAAAGCCACGATTATCACAAAATTGTTGTGCTACCGGATTATCTTGCACTACAATATTATAATACTTTTCAATATCTTTTAAACTACCTCTAAAGCTTACTTTGCGAGGGTCTTTCGTAACATCGTGACATACATGTCTATCACATTTCCATGATGAAACTATATCTAACTCATCTAGCATTTCATCCATACTTGTACTACAATCAATAACAAAGATGGAAAAAAATATCATTATCATTCATTTTCATCCATACAAACTAAATCATCGTTATCATTCATTTTAATCATACTAATTATCATTATAATTCATTATCATTCATCTCATACAACTAAAATATCATTATCATTCATTTTCATCCATATTAAAGTATCATACAAATTCATTATCATTCATTTTCATCATCTAACTAATCAAATTATTATACAAATTTATTATCATTCATTTTCATCATACAACTAATCAAATTATCATATACAAATTATAATTCATTTTCATCAAAAAAATCAAAATTTCATTTCTATTCATAACACATAATCAAATTAAATCCCTAAGAAAAAAAACATCACAAATAATCAAATTAAACAACCATACACATATCATCTACATCATCTAAAGACCAAATATCAATCACCAATTTCATTGAAATCTCACAAAAAATTAAAAATCATAAACTTTAAACCTAAAATTTAAATTTCTTACCTTGAATGATTTCGTGGATGGAATCGCACCAAACCACCTTCAATCAATCACAATTCTGATGAAGAACAAACCCACATAAGGAATTTAAAAAAAAAAAACTTCTACAACTCATGAACATGAACATGCATTTTTCTTTAGTTTGAGATGTAGATGTGAAAAAAGATGAAATGGGAAGAAGTCGATCTTCTCCAAGATAAAACGCTTTTTTTCTTGGACGCCGTCTCGGCAGGCAGCTGCTTCAACCTAGCTTCTCCAAGTCAAACGCCGTTGATTCTTGCTTTCATGGACGCTGCACTGCTTCAACAACGTCAGACCACCGATCATGCTTTCACTGCTAGATTCGCCATCCCATAGGACTTAGGAGGTTGCCCATGCTGACGTGGATGGCCAATCTAGCAGCTAGATATCAAGCCCATAGGACTTAGCCTCAGATAGAAACAAGATTTCAGGTATTTCAGTTCGTATAATCTGATCTAGATGTTGTCTAGTTTATACCCACAACCCTATGTATTCCATGTTACTAATTTCATTTCAAAAATGAGATGTACTTGGATAATCTAACTAAATTTAGCAAAAACAGCAGAAACAAACAATCAGGAGAAGAGAAGTTAAAGCACGAAAGCAGGAGTAGAAGAGCTTAATTTGTTGAAAGGTATAACAAACAGGTACGGACAATTATCAATTTTCAAGAGGAAAACATTCAATTAAAAAGGAACGGATAAGTATACCCTATGCGTAGGGCGCGCGCACAAATATAATAGTAGTTAATTCTTTAGTACGATACCGCCCACGCAACAACAAAAGCATACGACGGTACTACTTAATGAACTTGGACCGATACATATGCCATCTCTCAGTTCACTTGCTTGTAAAAAGAAAGCTCCCTTGGGACAAGTCTGTTTACACAGGAATCTACATTCGCTACAAGTTTTAGCTTCGTTGACATTGGTAATCCCGCCATTTCTTATGCAAGTTGTAGCAAATTTAGCTACTGATACCGTTTCTGGATTTACAATCATAACATAATAATTAGTATCAGAATAAAAAGGAAGCATTAATAAGAGAAATCAACGAATACTACTTGCCAGAAAAGATAGAAAGAAGAATGAGCGCGACAAAAAGAGAACTAGTTTTTGGAGCCATCATGATTGATATTTTTTTTATAGATATTGATATCAATGGTTTGATGATGGATGAACTAATGTAATCTATGCTTCAATTAATAGTATTTCCAACTTGCAAAAGAAAAAAAATTGTTTATACTATCTTCTTCTTTTTCTAACCAAAACAAATTAAAAAATAATACTCCAATAATCGTAACACAACAACTAGTATCGATCGAGCAAACCACCGCGTCGAGATATTTTGATGTACAACTTACAGGCTAACTGATAAGGATAATATGCACCGCCTTTACCTTTTCCACTGCTATTTCCATGTTTTTTCTTGCTTTTTCTTTTTGCACCGCCTTTATCTGAGTTGCCGCCTTTAGCAGCTAATTGTGCTAGTCCTGCCTTTGCCATGTCCAGATTAATGTCGCCTCCTTGTATTGCAGCAGCAGCAGCTACTTGCGCTGCAAATAATATTTACAGAAATACGCTTATAATTTAAATGTATACCTAAAATAGTAACAGATGAACTTTTTTCTTTTTTGACCAAAAGGTTAAATTTTATTCAAGAAGAAAAACAGAGTAACTATATACATATTGGTGAAATATGCACTGTCTACATAATTTGTAACCACAGTCATCTTATTTAACCGGTATATATAAGCAATACTGTAATAGACTATATACTCACATGGATCAGCAGCTCCAGATTTCATCGCTTCCATGCCTCCAGCCGCGGCCGCTCTGGCAGCAGCGGGATCAACAGGAATTGGAGGCATTCCGGGAATTTCAGGCATTGCGGGAAGCTGGCCCAACGGTGCCATTAGGATCATGACAAAGAAAGTGACCCTGCAAAAAATGATAATATGATTTCTCGCCATTCTGAAGTATCTTGAACCCTAGCTTCTAAAGAAAATATGTGTCAGAGACTTTGATTTGATAATCAGATAAGCTTGGTGTTCCATTTATTTATATATCCTTGGCCCTGGCTTCATCAACTGAAATAATGACAGCTTTACATTTTATTTTTTATTTGATTTTCATAATTACTAGACAAAAAATCTTCAGAAACTAATTAGGAGACATGTATGGTGCGCACTGCGCGCGATCTCTTTAAATCAATTAGATTTAGGAGATGTCCTAAAAGATTTATTTTGCATTTTCATCCGATTTGAAAACTAAATAAGTCCGATTGATTTTGTTTTTAGTATTTCTTTCGGACAGATCATGTCAATAGAATAGTCCACGATTGTTAAAAGCTGAGTACTGCTGACCACGTTTTACAATTACGGGGCTACAAAACATTTTGTTAATTTGCGTGGACTAATGTCTAAAATTCTAAAAATAGGATGTTATAAACGGCAGTTTATTTGGCAGATGTCTACTTTAGTGGGACCCATTACTTGGGCACCAAGTATGCAAACTCAATAAATAGAGTCTCGAACCTTTGTAAACATACGCGCAATGCCGGCCCTGAGGCGAAGCATCCGAAGCGCTGCTTTGGGCAGCAAACTTTAAAATACACGCGAGTCCATTTTCTGTTTTATCTTTGTCCCGATCACATAATTCATTTATGTAAATGCATAATACGTGGGTGGACAGATTGATTATTATTAGTATATCCCACCCGGTAAAGCATAATGGCAAAGTCTAGCTCGAATGTTAGCCAAAATTTCCTCAGACTTTTTTCCCTAATTAATATCTGGACGCAGCAGCTAGTTGTGCTTTGGGTTAAGTGGCAAAATGCCCCAAAATCGACCCCGAGGTTGTGAAAATGCCCCGGACGTTAAGGAAAAGATTAAAATGCCCCATTCCGTTAGATTTTCCGTTAGAGAGAGTTAAGTAGTCGAAATTGCCCTTCAGGGTACATTGTTCATAATTCAGGGTTCAGTGTTTAAAATTCAGGATTCAGGGGTTAGGGTTCAAGATTTAGGATTCAGGTAGTGGTGGTGGTGTGGTGGTATAGGTGGTGGCGGTGGTAGTGATGGTGATAGTGGTGGCGGTGGTGGCGGTGATGGCGGTGATGGTGGTGGTAGTGGTGGTGGCAGCAATGGTGATAGTGGCGGTGGTGGTGGCGGTGATGGTGGTGGTGGCAGCGATGGTGGTGGTGGTGGAGGAGGCGGTGGCGGTAGCGGTGGCGGTGGTGTTGGTGGTGGTTGTTCTAGTGGTAGTGGTGGGATGGTGGTGGTAGTGGTGGCAGTGGTGGCGGTGGTAGTGGCGGATTGGGGCGTTTTGATTAAGAAGGATAAAAATGGTATTTCAAAACTCCATTGACCGGTCAAGATGCCCATTTTTTATCAAAATGCCCCAAAACTAACGGAATTGGGCATTTTAATCTTTTCCCTAACGTCCGGGGCATTTTCACAACCTTGGGGTCGATTTTGGGGCATTTTGCCACTTAACCCTTGTGCTTTATGTTGGATGGGCCTGACGTCATACTGCAATTAGCGCATTTCAAATGAAGGAATTAAACCTAACTCTTAAGGGCTAAGGAAATTTTTTTTCTGGACGCAGCAACATAGCTCGCTATGATTTTTTTTCTCAGAAAAGTGAGATTTGTGTTGCTATATAACCAATGCTGTTATCTAGGTTTACAACTTTGAGCACCGCTGGCATGATTGGGTGAATATTACAGTATGATGTTCATTATTTCCAAATGACTTGTTTACATTATGAGATCTGTATTTTATCAGTAATTATAAATCTTATTGACCACCATTTTATCATGTAGGGATCATATGAAGTAGGATAAGTTAGAGATAAGAGCTTAAGTTTTCCTGATTATTTAAGCTCTAAACAATTGTTGAGATTCGAATAAGTGTCTGCATCTTGAAGAGTTGCAATGACTGATGCTTACATATTCAATCAGTTTAATTCGTTGTTTACTTTTTCCGTTAGATCTGCCTTAAATTTCTGTTCAAAACTGTTGTCTGTTCATGATTTTGGTTTTTTTTTTTTAGTTAGAAATTTGGCAGAGTTGGCTGTTGTTTAAGTTATGCCTAATTTAGTGTTAATACTTGTTTCCTTCTACTTTTCTGTATTTAGAAATCAAACAGTGAAATTACAGGCTTGAACAGCAATTCTATTCGAGACATTGCAGTGCCAAGGATATTGCATTTGGAGGAAATGATTGCAAATGTATTTAAGATGTTGTTTGTGCCTAGTTTTTCCTCTGAAGATCTTTGAATCTTTTGATGGGAATTTTGGCATTAAAAAAAAATCCTCTTTCATGATAAAAAAAAAAGTTTTAACCGCTACAAAAGGTCTGCATCAATTTTGGGTTCCCGGTAACATGCCGCAAACATTAAAAGGATGTCTTTCGAATCAAGGCGTTAGTATGTTCAAACTGAGAACCATAACAATAACTTGATCATGTTAACACTAACAATGGGTTAATTTCGAAAACATTAACAATAATAAGTATCGGTCCATCGATAGCATTTGATGAATAAGAATGGAGCGATATTACCATTTTGGACGTACCTGGTTTCTTTTTTCTGATTAATCATTTTGGTCGTACATGCCAGGTGGACCGTGAAACACGCTCCTTGTTGACAATGCTTCATTTTTCACAAAATTTGTTAAAAAGATCAAAATCAACAAATCTTTGGTGAAAAATACATCTAGATTTACGATCTTGTTTAAATGGGTAAAAAATACAAAAATAAGTCGGGATGTAAATGATTTCATCCTACCCATTTTCAAATACTTTTCTTTTTTAATTTACATCGAGGATGCATCCGGTTTCATCCTTGCTATTTTTAAGTTTAAATCGGGATGAATCCAGTTTATCCCCGCTATTTTTTTTTGTCCATTTCACCCATACTAATTTTTACTCGTCCATTTGAATCAGGTTTTAAAAATATTTGGACAAATGACCCATTTTCCGTTCATTTTTCTTATATACTCCACATATGCATAGTAAAGCAACATATCATGTGTGCGTGGTGAAATGTTATCATTTTTATCACTGACGATTAATAATTACATTAAATAGTATAGTCTAGTGTGGTATTGATAAAAATAAAATACATTTTTACGCACATTGTCAAACTATATTGACTTGGCCAAATGGTTAGAGGGGCAAACTTTTTGGTGTCTGCTTTGGGCATGTGCGATGTCAGGGACGGCCCTGCATACCCATGAATAAGAATTCCTTTCCTCTTTTCTCCCTATTTTCTGTCTTCTTCTCTATTTACAAGACGTTATCACGCACGTGGCTGATTTATTTTATATTATTTCTACACCCTATTTCTTTTTAGTTTTCTTTTAATTATTGAATCCTAGATTGTTTATTATTAAGAGAACATGAAGTTAATCGTCATGTGTGGGATTGATCTTTATTTTCTATTTGATTTAATCAACCGAACATGAAGTTCATGAGTAATACTCCCTCCGTCCTGAATTATTAATCCGCTTTGACTAAGTCAAGATATTAAGGAGACCGGAGGAGTGTACAAAACTACCCCTATTAAATTATATATCATTACAAAAATAAAATAGAGTATATGAAGTATGTAAGAAAAATACATTGGTAATTATATTATTTATAGAAATATTTGAATTGAAGATAAAAATAAAAATCTTTATGGATTGATTTAGTAGATTTGTTTCCTATTGAGGAAGATATCATTTAATATTTAGATTGGTGATATTTAAAATAAGATTATAACCGTAAAAGTTTGAAGGATATATTTGAGAGTTTGACTAAGAAATATGACTATAAACAGAAACTGGACAGTATTTTAGGACAGACGAAAATAGAATAGAGGACAGAAAATTTAGGAGTACATATTAACGACTATTTTGTCTCTTTTGTTTATGTACTCAGGTGATTGGTCGGTTATTATTCATAACCAAGGAAACATGACCTGCTTGGAGGCACCAACATCCCATACACAAGAGATGGAGATACAAGACTCGGTACTGGCGATAAAATCACATGCAAGTCTTTCTGCTTGTTACGCCACTGAGCTTTAAGGGTTCTCTGTTTGGTATCCATAATATATTCTATTTTCCTTTTTTTGTTTTTATTGATTTTTATTTACTTATTGGGCCGACCGAGCGAAGCAAGGGAGGACCTTTATATGACCATTTTTTTGTAAATCTAAGTGATCACTTACCACAAAAAGATTGAGAATGGTTAGGGACGAAAAACCAAAAATGTCCCTCCCTTTTTAAATCAATTACTATAACTCTTTGTATCCTATCTTTCAGGGGTATAATTGAAAAGCAAACTTTAATATAACATATCTAAAAATCCGTGCCTTGGAATTTTACAAAATTTATCTCGTTGGAAAGGTTATAAAAAACTCTACGCAACAAGTATAAACAACAATATCAAACTTAGAGTTTTTACGAAAAATTTGGAGGTATTTATCATTTTAGGCACACAATTTTAGAAAATTAAATGTATATCCATCATGCAAACTACCACAAAAGTTACATAATACTTTATGTAGCAAAATTTTTGGGTTATGCATCCACTAATTTTACGTTGCAACTAATAAAACGATGTACTCCCTCCGTTTGAAGAAAAATGACACTTTAATTTTAGGCACAATTCTCGAAAATTGAATGCATAGCCATTATGCAAACCACCACAAAGGATGCATAACATATCATGCAACCATATTTTGGTTTATGGATCGACTAATTTTCCGTTTCTGAAAAAGTGATACTTTCACAACCCGTTTCAGGAAAAGTGAAACTTTCGCTCCGTTTCGGGAAAAGTGATACTTTCGCTCCGTTTCGAAAAAAGTGATACTTTCGCCCTGTTTCAGAAAAATTGATGTATCACATGAACTATGTATGATATGTTCACATGATATGCTCAAATTATATGCCCTAATTTAGTATACTTTCAAAACCCTAATTCTGATTTTCTATGGCTCCGAACACAACCATCACGACCACCTCCGTCGCGCCCGCCACTTTTATAAGCAGGTCTATTACGATTGATAAGTCCGATTTCAACTGATTTCAAACCAAATTCAGAGATCGATTTGATTTTGGTTTTCGATTTGATAATTTTGAGTTGAAATTCAGATTTCGTGTGGATTTTGAGTTGATTCATATTCAGTGATTTGAGCTCGAACTTTTTGTCGATTCTGAAACTGGTAAGATTCAACTTTATTTTTAGGTTTAGGTTTTGAAAATTTTGAAAGCTAATTTCAGGTTTTGAATAACTTTATTAATTCATTCATATGGTCAATAACACTGGTGGGTTAGTGTTTTGGTCGTGTATTTGGTGGTGGATAGTGGTGTTGGTGTTATTGCGGTGGTGGTGGTACAAAGCATCCAAGAGGATTAGATGAATATCTTTTTCTTTCTATAACATATCCACGACATTTAGGCTCTTTTCCGACTAGGGAAGATCGATTCACACCAATGTTCCTCTGAGCCTTAAGAGTTGTTGTTGTTCACAGAATTCCCAGTAGCCCAGGCTAGCCATGGGTCCGTGGATGCTTATGAAGGGTCGATAGAGAATTGGGGGTCGAGATGGGCTATATAGGAAATGAGTTTGAGTTTAAGACAATCGGGAAGGTCACATGATCTACGAGTTTATGAGGGGTTTTGGGTTTGTTTGATGCCGGGAATGCAGGAAAGAGGACTAGATCTTTGCCGTTGGAGTTGGTAGTGAACCGTGGAGATTAAGGAGAAATGAAAGTCAGGGAAAGATCAAGAAGAACGGGTTTATTGGATACGAGTTTGTGTGAGTTTTAGAAGCCACAAATCAGCAAAACAAAGTGATGCTTTGCTATTATTCAAGTTGATAAATTGATGAAGAAAGAAAAGTGTTTGAATGTTTATGAGAAGGGAAGGAATTGATTCAGGTAGTATCCAAGATGCAGTCATACCTGATCCCTTATCATTCGAGAGACGCACATTTAGTGCTTGAGAAAAGGTTTGAAAGACTAGTTCTTCACAACTTCAGGTTCAATTTGCGACCAAGTTCTGTTTGCGACTAGTTCTTCACGGCTTCAAGGCCCAATCTGTTGGTTCTTGTAGTAATTATTTGATTTGGGTCGTTGAAAAGGATTATTTGGTTAGTGGTAATGATAAGAAGAGTGAGTTTGGTAAGGAGATAATTGGGTTTGTTGATGTGGAGATATCAACTGGAGATGTGATTTATGGAGAGTTCAATGACTTATAAGAAATGCACTTGAAGTAGTTATATTGAGTTTATGTCCTGCTGGGATACTCACCGGGAATCCGCTTTCGAAACAAACGGAGAAGGTATTGATCTTTTTTATTTTTTGTATAAATATCTTTAGAGCTTAAATTGAGCCTTGTTAGCAAAACAGGAAAACATAGTGTAAAAATGAGTTCCCAAATTGCTTGTTGCTTATTGAATGTCATAATCAGTAAAACTATTGAGCATAGTGTGTTTTAGTTCTTGATGTTAACTGTAAATTTACTTAAATAATTGGAAACCAGTTGGATTATAATACACTTTCCTTTTGTGTAAATGTATCGAAGCGGTGGTTTGGTAAAAATTACCCATTGTAATTTGAACTATTAGCAATAAGATGGTATAGAAGAAGGAATCACCATCATACTAGAGTTGATTGCAAACTATAGCAATGTGAATCAGATGCAGACTTAGTTGATTGTCTTGATTTTGGCTTGATTTTTTATTAATGTCGATTTCTAATTCCTAACCAGTGATGTCTCAATGCTTATAACTACTTCATTTTGGCAGTTTTAGGATTGTTTTTGTGCATTTGAAGTTGTGCGGGTAATGTTAACATTATAGCTTCTGGGCTTTGTTGAAAGGTCGTTAATTAGTTTGAAGCCGATTAAGATTGGAATCACAAGTAGACTAGACAATTGAGATAACAAACTTTGAGCACCTGAGATTAAGTTTTTGAGATGCACAAGTTATGCAGTATTGACACACTGAGATGTGATTTTGATATGTCGTTTTGTATTTGTGAATCTATGGTGCAATGGTAGCACAACCGATTATACGTCGAGAAGATGTATGTTAAACTCACGCTAGGTTCACTCATTTGTGTATAATTTTTTTTTTGAACAACTTGTTCCAGTTGCCTCCTTATGAAGAAGACAAAACTTAGGCTGTTGCTTTACTTTTGAAGACAACTTTGTCATAGTTGCCTTTCACTTTGAAGACAACTTGAGCTAGTTGCCTTCACTTTTTGAAGACAACTTGAGCTAGTTGCCTAAGTTTCGAGAACAACTTGAGCTAGTTGGCTCCATTTTGTTTTGCAACTTGTTCTGTACACTATTTATTGGAGACAACTTGAGCTAGTTGCCTCAGATATGGACCTTTATTTATTGGAGACAACTTGAGTGAGTTGCCTCCACTTTTGAGAACAACTTGAGCTAGTTGCCTCCCGATATGGACACAATTCACCAAGTTGACTCCACATGATAGTGCGGCGGCGGCGGTGGTGGTTGGCGGCGGTGATGGTGGTTGAGCGGTGGTGGTTGGCGTGGCGGGTGGTGGTTATTAGCGTGGCGGTGGACATTGGTGGTGTTGGTTAGCGGCGGTGGTGGTTGGCGGTGTTGGTTGGTGGTTGTGGACAGTGGTGGTGGTTGGAGGTGGTGGTCGTCGGTGGTGGTGGTTGGTGGTTGGCGGTGGTGGACAGTGGTGGTTGGCGGTGGTGGTCGTCGATAGCGGTGGTGGTGGTCGTCGGTGGTGGACAGTGGTGGTGGGTGGCGGTGGATAGTGGTGGTGGTGGTTGGAGGTGGACAATGGTGGTGATGGTTGGCGGTGGATAGTGGTGGTGGTGGTTGGAGGTGGACAGTGGTGGTTGGCGGTGGACGGTGGTGGTGGGCAGTAGATGTAGTGTTTTTGTTTTTTTGTTTTTTTTTTTTTTTTTAATAGTGGTTTTGTATATACACTATACAAAAGAGAGTATTTTAGTAATGTATTAAGCTTAGGGATATAATTTAAGTTGAAAAGGGTATTTTTCAATAGGTCTCATAATAGGGGCATATTGATAATGTTCCCTAATTAATTGTATATTTCAGAACCCGATGGAGCCTATTACTTACTAAAGATCTGATACGCGTAGCTGGGTACCAACTTACGGGACTAATATAAGATAACTAAATACGACCGTTGCCACGGTGGGAGGCCAATAGAAGAATATGAAGATGGAGTTTGTCCCGACTACTTTCGTCCAATTTGAGAAAAGGTAATACTTTCACTCGTTTCATAAAAAGTGATACTTTCTCCCGTTTGGGAAAAGTGATACTTTCTCTCGTTTGGAAAAGTGATTCTTTCGCTTTCGGAAAAGTGATACTTTCTCCGTTTGGAAAAGTGATGCTTTCGCCCATTTTCGGAAAAAGTATCACTTTTACTGGAAATGAAGCAATATCATTTTTTTCAAACGGAAAAAGTATCCTTTTTCCCAAAGCAATAAATCACTTTTTCAAAGCTGACGAAAGTATCACTTTTCCAGCAGGATGTGATAGTATCATTTTTCCTGAAGCGGGATGTGAAAGTATTATTTTTTCTAAAAACGGAAAAGTAGTCGATCCATAAACAAAATATGGTTGCATGATGTGTTATGCATCCTTTGTGGTGGTTTGCATAATGGCTATGCATTCAATTTTCGAAATTGTGCCTAAAATGAAAGTATCATTTTCTTGAAACGGAGGGAGTACATCGTTTTATTAATTGCAACGGAAAATTAGTTGATGCATAAATCAAAATTTTGCTACATATGTATCCTTTGTGGAGGTTTGTATAATGGCTATGCATTCAATTTTCGAGAATTGTGCTTAAAATGAAAGTATCATTTTCTTGAAACGGAGGGATTACATCGTTTTATTAATTGCAAAGGAAAATTAGTTGATGCATAAATCAAAATTTTGCTACATATGTATCCTTTGTAGTGGTTTTTCATAATATATACATTTAATTTTCTAAAATTGTCCTAAAATGATAAATACCTCGAATTTTTAGGCTTTAAATTTAATATTGTTGTTTGTGCTCGTTGCGTAGAGTTTTATAACCTTTCCAACGAGATAAAATTTGTAAAATTCAAGGCACGGATTTTTAGATATGTTATATTAAAGTTTGGTTGCGATTATACCCCGAAAAGATATGATACGCGGGAGTTATTGTAATTGGATTAAAGGGAGGGACATTTTGGTTTTTTCCCCTTAACCATTTCCGATCTTTTTTTGTAGGTAATTGATCACTTAGATTTTACAAAAAAAGTGGCGTATAAAGGACCTCCCATAACTTCGCTCCAATCCAAGCACCTTTGATTGGCTAATTCATTTTATATGGTTATTCTTCAATCTGTTTTATCTTATTGCTTTTCATCATATCTCTCTATACATAGGGAACGGAAAGTAGTGATTCGGGAAATACTTAAGTGTTGATTTTGGTAAAGTTGGTCATGATTTTAATCGGCGGTCGATAAGAAGGTGAAATGTTGATTTTGGTAGAGAAATCTTAGCACCAAATAATGATCTCTGCTGGTTTAAGTCCCACTGTCTCTACACCTAAAAATGGGCCGGTGTGGCATCCTCCTCCTCGGCTCCTCTCATGCATCAACTTGTTGCCAATGATACTTTTGCTTCTCGACGCTGGATTTACAGACTGTAGAATCTCTCCACGACATGGTAATAAAAATTGCCTTTTTGACTGGCTTGGACGTGTTAAACTGATACACTGCATATCCTCAGAATCATAAATTACTTCCCCTTAATAACTTGAAGGAAAATGAGTTACCCGCATCCTTGGCGATCCTGATGCACATCTTTAATACTCCCTCCGTCCCACCATTAGATGACCTACTTGATCTAAGATCTTGTCCCATCATTAGTTGACCTATTTCATTAATCAAGTGAATATTTTTAAAACTACCCTTTTGATTGATTATCGGTATCATAAAAATATGTATAATTTGATATTCATGTATATACTCGTTAAATAGGTGTTTTAAAATGATTTTCAACGGTACAAAATTTTGAAAATCTATGGTATAGTTTGAGAGATAAATTATTTCTAAAATTTACAAATTATTATCCATAAGGGTAACTCTGAGATTTTTGTATCCGAAATTTCAAGGGACGATAGACTCTGGAGATGCCCGATATTTTTTTGGCAAGACAGTAATACCCTCACAATAATTGATTTTTAAAGCCTTCAGCCTGGTTAGCGTGGTGACGGAATCAGGTAAAACTGTGGCGTCTGTATAAGAGAGATTTAGATATCGCAACTTAATCAAAGAACCAATCCCGTTGAGAATGTTTTGAACATTTTTGGATGCATGAAGGTTGAGAGTTTGCAGATTGTAGAGTTGATTAATGGACACGGCATGAACATCTTCAAGATTAGAAAAACCGAGTTCAAGGAACCTCATATGCTTAAACTTCAAAGTGGAAGATATAGTTTTCAGTCTTCCAAACTCACAACCTAGCCGATGTATCACACGAAGACGCTTGTTACTCTGCGGACTCGTGAAAACAAAACCTTTATCTTCGGAAAGAATTGTGAAATATCTACAAATTTTATTTTTTCGATTCAAATTATTTCATGGCATATTACGTGCATAAATGTTCAAATTATTACTCATTTCATGTAAAATTAAAATAAGAAAAAGAAATACACAATAAAATCATTTCAAAACTTCTCAATGGAGTACAAAAAATTAAAGATGAGGTCCAATGTATTATAAATGTGAACAAAAACAAATAACCGTTGATATCTATTTTAATAAGCACTAGGGGTTTTTGAGTTTTCCCCCCTAAACAAATTAGTAATGTAGCTTTCCCCCTAAATTGTTAATATTGGTAACTTAGCCCCCTAAATTAAAATTTGTGACAAAAATATCCTTAGAGCATGTGTGCGATGAACTTGTGTGTATATTTCAGTGCCCATTTTACCCTCACATACAACATTGTTATATCCCGTGTGACATCTTCCGGTCGTTAATTAAAGTCGAACATATACATGCCATGGACGGTTGAACATATATCCCTTCCCAATGTCGCCGCCTCCAGCACTAACACGTCCATATGAAAAGTACAGTTGATTTCTATTGATAATATATTAGCGATAATGAATCGGAGGGATACATTCTTCATGATAAAGGAGAAATGTTCATTAACTTAATTGATTTTCTTGTAA
Source organism: Papaver armeniacum (assembly GCA_023531295.1). Taxonomy (NCBI): domain Eukaryota; kingdom Viridiplantae; phylum Streptophyta; class Magnoliopsida; order Ranunculales; family Papaveraceae; genus Papaver; species Papaver armeniacum. The sequence continues at coordinate 28,009 of JAJJWW010009116.1, read as the reverse complement.
CTGAACTTCCAAATTCCATTATAGGTGCAAGAAATGAACCACTATCTTGTTCTTCTGTAAGCAATTCTCTTACTAACAAGAGTCTTCGATCCTTTCAAGTTTCCAGTGAGGTACACGATCATGCATAGAAAAATGAAATAGAATAATAAAAAATATAACACGGATCTTGCTTTAATAGTTGGTATTTAGTGATTATGTATAGCAAGTCTTATTGTGGAATCCAAGCAATTCCAAGTGTGGAAAAACCATGAAATGTCAAGTCTAGTGGCTTCCAAGTTGGGGCTTTCCACAAAAAATCCAGAGGGTTCCATGGTTTGGTGAAAGGTCAGTGGAATCCATCTAAGCGCCAATAAGAATAGCGCTAAATCAATAAGATTGGCGCTAAAAAACGCCATTAAGAATTGCGTTTTTTAATCCTTAGATTTAAGATGAGTTGTTGAAATCTAACTAATTTGGAAAAAAAGTTCCATTCTTATTGGCGTTTTTTAGCTTTTAATCCGTACATTTAAGATGAGTTGTTGAAATCTAATGGGCAAGGAAAAAAAGCTCCATTCTTATTGGCGTTTTTTAGCTCAATCTTATTGCCGTTTTTTTAGCTCCATTAAAAATAGCGTTTCTACTATTCCACCATTACACTTGCGCTTCCATCCACAATTCCAAATGCTGAGGTGGCGTGGAAGATGGAAGATGGATGGATTCCATCATAAGACTCGCTCTAATGAAAGGAACAATAAATATTAGTTTTTTTTTTTTTTTTATCAGCTGAACAATAAATATTAGTGGATGAAATGAAATCAGTGTTGGTGATAAATCTATGGATTATCACCAGCGTGAATAGTTATTTGATTTTGGGTTTGGTTGAAATTGGAATTTAGGTTTAAATTATGGGTTTTCGTCGGAATTGGGTATTCAATGTATCGGGTTTGCATTCACTAAAATGTAAGCTTTGAATCGAAGAAAAAGAAAAACAATCAGTTCACGCCGTTTAATGGAGAAGAACATCAGCCACACGTCGGCTTTTGTTTTAGGTTACCAAGTGAGGGAAGGCGACCGATGTGGTGAGGCCGTGAGGGGATGCTATATATGCACGTGATGGGTAAAAAGGATACTTCAGATACAACACAAATGAGTCGCACATGTGCTTAAAGGATATTTTCGGCAGAAATTTAATTTAGGGGGTAAGTTACCAATATTAATAATTTAGGGGAGAAAGCTACATTAGTAATTCGTTTAGGGGGTAAAATTCAAAAACCCCTAAGCACTATAATATAATGTTATTACACTGATTATTAATTTATATATTAGTTGTGCCCTATTGAGAACTTGAAATTTTTATTATCTTATAAATTTAGCGGGGTTATATATTAGTTGGGCCTATGTCACTACTGCAGGTTTTTTCAATCAGTCGTGTGACCGAAGATAAACAGGTTGCTAATCACTATGTCATGTGTGGACATTATGAGGTCTCTATATGCCTGGTTATCATGAAATCAAAGAGCAGATACTTAAATGTTTGTCCATTCCTGAGCACATGGCACGATATGCTGGGGTACACTTGGATGATGTTATCAAACACTGCAAGGCTGCAGATGCAGATGTCATGGTAGTTGTTGATACTCTTGAGATGGAAGATTTGGTTTATCAACCAAGAAACTCTTATTACAAAGCTTGTTGATACCCTAGTTTGTGTGTTGTGGTAATCTCGAATTACTTTCCATATTCCAAATTGCTAACTAGGGTCTACCAAATGTTCAACACTGGGCAGGCATGTTGACGGTTGGCACCATCCAATTTGACATGGTACTGGTAGGCATACCCTTGGACGGTGGAACTAACCCACGTTCGTAATTAATAGATATTTAATTATCAAAGGTAGTACTGCAGGCGGAGCAATGGAGCACACGTTGTTGTTGCATTCATAAATGGTCGTTTGTTAGTTTATTGACACTAAGGGCAGCTGCAAATCTCCTCTTCTTTAAGTTCATGTGCTCGTTGCCCTAATTTTGCGGGAATCTACAAAACTGACATTTGGAAGAGAAAAATCTAATTTTAAAACCAAATAACTTGATTTCTTGTCTCGAATTATCTTTCTGGCAATTGCAGAGTGGACTTCACAAATCTATAACAACCTGTCCATTTAGTTACCAAATCTTTTCTCGAGGATCCTGTCCAACATAACATTGACCTTCTTTGGCAGAGATGTAAAAGATCTCCAAACCATGAATGACGCTGTATTAGTGTAATGACGCTGCTATAAATAGAGTACTGTTTTGCATAGGGCTGTCTCATAAATCAAACTCTTTCTTTCTTCCTTTTTTCCAATCAAGAAAAATTCTAATATTGTTAATCAAACTCTAAGCTGATCCAAAATGGAAAAAAAATTCATCAGCATTATTTTCTGTCTAGCGCTCACCATTATGATATTTTCTACTGCTTGTTCTGCTCAAGAGACTGCCATTCCGAGTTCCCAGACACCTCGCAGTACTAATGGTGGACAACTTATACAACGAAGTAAGTAATTTATTTCCTCCTATTATAATTAAAAATAAATGGTTTTTCTTGCATGGGGAGATCAGTTTGCTAAATAATAAATAATAATTATCATTTGTTTCTTCTGTGTTAATCGATGAAATTAGCCTGGCGAGATTGGGGTATACCCAAACTAATTGGGGTATACCCAATGAGACAAAATAGGGTCATTTTGAAGTAAAAGAGGTCACCCCTTAACCAAATATTTTCAAAATGGCAAAATTGCCCTCGTTTAATTAACCCTAAAATTTTGATTAGATTAATTAATTAAGTTTAAATTGATTGAATAGATTAAAACTTATGAATTTTAAGTTATGAAATTTTGTTTTTGATTGAACTTTTTGTGGGATGATTTTTGATGATTTTTTTTTTTTTTTTTGAGAATATCTCTTGCAAACGAAAATGAAACACACAACCGAAATACTTCTAAAAAGGGATTGTGAATTCGTTATATGAAATCATACTCAAAATCAAAGAATAAATCAACACTTTCGGTTACGAAAATATGAAAAGTCGGCAAAGGTCGACTAATGAAGATCATCTTAGGCCAAAAGTGGCCTAGCAAGATCTTCATCGTCGACCTCCGCCGCCAAAAGATGCCTAAAGGTCTTCATCGTCGACCTCGCCGGCCAAAAGTGGCCTATGATCTTCATCGTCGACCTTGCGACTTTTGTTTTTGACATACGGAGATGACATAAAAATTTTATTAGGCAAGGTATTCAAAAATACCCTTCCAGGGCTTTTTTGGTCAAGAAGGTATTCAAAAATATCCTTAGGAATTTGTGTTGGCCTGGCAAGGTATTCAAAAATACCCGCCGGCCGTTGAAAAATTTGATCGTCGCGCCATGGTCATTATGAAAAAGTCGGCAAGATATGCATGTTACACCTTAATTAGGCCAAAAACACGAAATCATAATTTTCGATTTCTAACCTAATATAACAATCAAATCACACAACACAATGATGGGTTTGAGTTTAAACATCATTTATAGTCTTCTTTTCATTTGTTAGAGTCAACAATTTTTTGGAAAATCAAAGTTGAAGATTTTTATATGGCTTTGGTTGATGGAAGATGAAGATGAAGAAGAAGAGAAGATTAAGAGTTGGTTAGTTTTTTAATTTTAGGGTTAATGAAATTAAGAAATAAGTTTATTTTTAAAATTTAATTAGTTCAAGGGTATTAAAGTAAAATCACACTTTTTAATAATGACACACCATGTCCCCTTGAAATTGGGTATACCCCAATTAGTTTGGGTATACCCCAATCTCGCCAGGGAAATTAGACATCAAAAATCTTTGATTTTTTTTACAATAACTAGTTAACGTATATAAATAAATTATTTGCAGTCTTTGGTTTTCCTTTTCGAATTTTGGGGGGGATCTTTGGGAGAAGCGGGATAGGGGGCGGCGCCGGGATAGGCTCGGAGGGAACCCCTTAGCTCCATCACGGTCGGAGCTAGGTGCATTTTCTTTTCTTGTTTTTTGATATTTAGCACAACATTGTTCCGTGGTGCTATACGTAGTTTCTTTTCTTGGTTTTTTGCACAATACGCTCCATGTGTGCTATGTGCATTTCTTTTGTTTATTTCTATTGTTCTCTTTTGGTGGTCCAAATTCTATGTATTCCTGTTTTTTTATCAAAAGATTTATTTTATTTTTGCCAATTTCAGAAAAGAAAAACATGTGCACTTATTCATGTTTTATGTTGAGCTCTATTATTGAGACCGCAGGAGGTGAGTTTTTTGGGGGCTAAAATGCTATGTGTAAGCAAAAAATGGATAGGGGACTCAAGGTATATGAAAAAGTCAAAAATACCCTTACCTAAATTTCACTATTTAAAAATATCCTTACCTAAATTTCACTATTCAAAAATACCTTTACCTAAATTTCAAAAATACCCTTACTTAAATCCTAAATCTATAATCTTCTCCTTCTCCTTCTCCTCTCATTTATAAATCATGATGAAGATCATTAAAACAAACTAAATCTATTATCCTCTCCCCATCCTTCTTTTCTCATTCATAAATTTTGATAAAGATGGTGATCATAGTTTCATCACGATGAGAGCGATGATCATAAAGAAAACCCAAAATTATTATCTTCTCTTTCTCCTTCTTATTATCATAATAAAGATGGTGATCATCTGTTGATGGTGGTTTTTAGCTTAGGGTTAAAATCGTTAAACCCTAGTCAGACAGTGACGTCATAGAACTTGAGTAATAATGTCTCCACTAAGCGCATTTATTGAATCCTTTGATATGTCTCAGAAAATTACCGTGGTACCTTTTTAATACTAATTAGGGTTTCGATAGGCCAAACCCTAATTCCCACACCACATGTGCCAATGTCATGCCGTGTCAGCCACATCTAACGGGCCAAGGCATGCCAACCATGCTAGCCGCACCACTGTGCCAATGGCAAACCATGTCAGCCACATCTACTGCGCCAAGGCATGCCAACCATGCTAGCCGCACCACTGTGTCAATGGCAAACCATGCCAGCAACATCTACCGCGCCAAGGCCTGCTGACCATGCTAGCCACACTACTGTGCCAATAGAAAACCATGCCAGCCATATTTACCGCGCCAAGGCATGCCAACTATGCTTTACGCACCACCACGTGCCAATGGCAAACCATGCCGGCCACATCTTCCGCGCCAAGGCATGCCAACCATGCTAGCCGCACCACTGTGCCAATGGCAAACCATGCCAGCCCACACCTACCGCGCAAAGGCATGCCAATCATGCTATCCAAGCTAACCGCACCTTGCCTTGGCCCCACCATGCCAAACCGTCCATACCGAACCCTTGGCCCCACATGTGCCAATGGCATGCCGTGCCAGCCACCTTGCCGCACCATACCGTGTTGGCCTACCCATGCGGCTACCTAAGCAAAGGCCTGCAACAATTCACGGACATCCTTCCATCTAAGATGCAAATCTAAGACGTCCAAGGTCACCAACCAATGCATGGTAACCTTTGGCCCAACGCCAAAACCCTAATTTTGGCCGGGCCTAAACAGCGTCATGGCATGTCGACCATGCCACATGTGCCAATGGCATGCCATGCCAGCCACCTTGCCGCGCCATATACCGTGTTGGCCTCCCATGCGGTTACCAAAAACAAAGGCCTGCAACAATCAACGACCATTGTTCCATCTAAGATGCAAATCTTAGCCGTCCAAGGTCATCGACCAACGCATGGTAACCTTTGACCCAACGCCAAAACCCTAGTTTTGGCCACGCCTAAACTGCGCCAAGGCATGCCGACCATGCCACCCGTGCCAATGGCATGTCGTGCCACCACCTTGTCGCACCTAATCTATACCATGTCGTCCTTCCCTGTACGGCTGCCGCAAAACGAAGGCGTGCAACAATCAATGGCCACCCTTCAATCCTGGATGCAAATCCTAGCCGTCCAAGGTCGCCAAACAACGCATGGTAACCTTTGGCCCAAAACCCTAGTTTTTGTAACGCCAAAGCCACGTCGTCCATGCCATCATGCCGCTGGCTACCAACACCCCTCTTGAGATCTTCCTGGGTTTTACTTTCGGGTTGTTTTCACCTCCCGAACGAGCTCAAAACCTAAACATTCCCGCTTAGGAAGATAGGATATTCTTTTCCGTGCAGAATGGAGGGGCGAACCCTCAAAATCCGAGTCCGTATGAGAATTCTACATCGATTCTAGTGAAGGGAGCTAATTAGGGTTTCAGCATGCCAACGATTCTACATCCGGAAAATCTCTCCTTGAGCAAAGACCTCACTGCGGTTGTGGAGGTCAACGATTGTTTTTGTTGTTTGGTGGAGGCGGTCCTCTGGGTTGATTGTTAAACCCTCTTGGTGGATTCCTGCTTGAGGAAGCTGAGTTGGAAGTGACAAGATTTGCGATTGGTTGTTGGATCTGGGACAACTGATGTTCTAGCCGCATCTCAAAGGTGAGAAGATGAGTATTTAAAGTTTGTATATCCATATCTTCAGCAGTGCTCAAAGCAGTAACTATTGGATCATAAGCCTGATTTAATCCATTGCAAATGGACAGTTTCATCTCGTTAGCTGGAAATGTGTAACCAAGATTCTTTAAACTCCATCAAACAAACGCTTAGCATCATTTAAATAAGCCTTCAAAGTCTAATTACCTTTATTCAAGTTATGCAGCTGTTTTTTGAGATTCATCTGGTGATCAAACGTCTTAGGTGCAAACTCTGTCTCCAGTGCATCCCATATTTCCTTTGAAGTTTCAAGCTTTGCAACAACGCTGAGAACTTCAGGTGTTAGGGTTGAATTCAACCATCCAATGATTAGTGCGTCTTGAGATTCATAAGCAGTGAATGCATGATTGATATCTTCACTTTATGGTAGAGTTCTTGCTGGTTTTTCTTTAGTACCATCTATAAATCCTTTGAGACCATAACCTTTCAAGATAGGCTTAAATTGAGACTTCCACAATATATGATTCGTCTCAGTGTGTTTAAAAGTGACTAGGTGATGGATTTGAACTTGGCGAAGAGTGTTTGTATTATCTGCCATTTTTTTTTTTTTAGGTTTTGAGTTCTTTGGGTTTTATGTTTCTGATTTTGATCTGTTGTTATTTTTTTGTTGTGATATTTGAGGAAGCGAAACTTGGATCGAGAGGCAGATACCAAGACAAAAGGTGATATTTGGGTAGAATGACTTCCACAATATATGTGGAGGTTCTTATCTTTTATTTATATGAATTCAGATTACAATACTTAAAATACTCAAAACAGAAATACATTGAGATCCTAGAGAATAGTCGGAGATAGTTAAAGACTAGACTTCTTTTTGGTTTGTTGAAACAGACTCCTTGCTTTGTGGAGAATCTTGACAGATATGTGCGACTGAATCTTTACTTGTGCTGACAGAAAGCTTCATCACTGAAAGTAATGATATGAAGTCAAGTGAGTAGTATTTACGAATTTGAGTGTTAATTTTGTTTTTAGGTATTTTGATTAAAAGAATAGTAGACATGTTTAGATCTTAGAACTGGTTTTCATTGTCTTCTTTTCTTGTGTTTGGAATATCAGTGCAGACATGTTTAGATCTTAGAACTGGTTTTGATTTTTTTTTTTTTTTTTTTTTTTTTTTGTAGTAGTGAAGACATGTTTAGATCTTAGAACTGGTTCTGATTTTGTGTTTGAAATGTTTTCATCAATGAAGAGAAAAGCATAAAGCTGCTGCTATGATTTAGAATTTCTATTCTACTGAAATCAGTTCCTGCTGTTAGAATTTCTGGTTTATCTGTCTCTGATTTAAGTTATGTCTACTTACTATTTTCTTACTTAAATGATTTATGCTTCTTTTTTGTTCAGATTGTTGGTTTATAAATCTAATAATTTGCATATTTATCTTTTGTGCGCTAGGAAAAAACTGAAAAGAGCAGAATAGAGTAATTCAAGCCTTGACCAGCCTTTTGTCAGCCCACAATGTTTGACGACACCCAAATGAGGCAACATTTGGTGACTCCGGTGACATCCGAATGCTAACGCGTTTGGTGGCTCCGGTGACATCCAAATGCTTCCGCAAACCAAATTGATTTTGGGCTTTTAATGCAGAACGGAAGCGTGAATAAAGAATTTTGACAGTAAAAAAGTAGGAAAATAGTTGAGAAATCTCAATATTGATTAATAATAATGTGTTCTAATACAAAGGACTTGTCCCTATTTATAGAATAGACAATAAAACTCATATTCCTAAAATAAGACTCAAACTTGAAAAATAAGAAATCCCTAAAATAATAATGTTCTAGAACTAAATAACTTCTAATAATAAGTAATTCCAAAAATAAGATATACTACTCTAAATTAATTAAGTTCTAGAAATAATAATAAAAATACTAATCCTAAATCTAACGGATGTCCTACATCGGCCTTAAATCTTGAAAAGAATTCGTCTCGAATTAACAAAGTATTGAAGAACATGTGCTACATCGGGCACCGCCATCTTGAAACGAAGTCGTCTTCGAGTTCACCAAATATTGCAAACGACTAGTCAACAAATAATATACTTTGAGTAAGTTAATGATCGTAGACTAAAAAACCATATAATAAATCGTTTAACACTAAAAATCGTTGTCGACGTTGCACGGTATATTTTTCATAGTAATTTCCTCGGAGTACGTTAGATCGGCAGACATCTTTGTGGTTGATTTTTTATCTTCAACAATAAGAACAACTTGATTAACATTCGAAACCTGCAAAGAAGGTATTGACGGTGATTCTATTATTGGCGAAGAAAATATTGGTGTCGGGACCTGTATTGTTGGAGGTGTAACCTCATTCATGGTATCGAGTTGTGACGAATCCAATTGATCTAACATAATCTTTAATTTTGCGAGTCGAGAATAATTTTCCTTTTGTAAATCCGCAATTTCACGGAACACGTCATCAAAATTGACATGATCCAAACAGAAATTAAACATGATAACAATGCTTGATAGCTTGGTTTAGAAATCCGGGATTGATTTGACTTTGGAAACAGTGTAGGTAGTGGACGTGATAGCTAGGCTTGTTGGGTAGTGGGCTTGGACTAAAACAGTTGGGACTTGGGAATCTGTGGAAGAAGTTGGGTACTGGACGAAGTTGAAACTTCAAACCGTAAGTAGAGATTAATGGTGTGGGTGCTTAATTGGAATACGGTGGGAAATATTAAAGGGAGAAAAAAGGTAGTGGAAAGATGATGGGATGGTGCAGATTGTTTTGATGTGAACGGGAAGAAAGAGAAGGAAGTTACGAGAAAAGGTGGTAAAGTGAGTGTGAGGAACGTAAGGGTTTGGTAGAAAAGTTAACATACGTTGTTTTATTTTTTTTTTTTTTTTTTTTTTTTTTTTTTTTTGTAATGGAAAATTAAAAGGATAGGGTTTAGAAGAAGAGATGCGGAGATCTCGATAAGTAAAGGTGACGAAAGGGTAAAGGAAGTTTAGATGAAAAGAATAAGAGGATTGAAGCCGAAGCTCGTGATGCCACTTAATGCAGAACGGTGAATAAAGAATTTTGATAATAAAGTAGGAAAATAGTTGAGAAATCTCAATATTGATTAATAATAATGTGTTCTAATACAAAGGACTTGTCCCCTATTTATAGAGTAGACAATAAAACTCATATTCCTAAAATAAGACTCAAACTTGAAAAATAAGAAATCCCTAAAATAATAATGTTCTAGAACTAAATAACTTCTAATAATAAGTAATTCCAAAAATAAGATATACTACTCTAAATTAATTAAGTTCTAGAAATAATAATAAAAATACTAATCCTAAATCTAACGGATGTCCTACATCGGCTTTGCTCCGGTGACGTCCGAATGCTACCGCGTTTGGTGACTCCGGTGACATCCGAATGCCAACGCGTTTGGTGGCTCTGGTGACATCCACAAACCAAATTAATTGGTGGCTTGGCCATCCGAATGCTAACGCGTTTGGTGGCTTCAGTGACATTCGAATCCTGCCACAAACCAAATTAATCGGTGGCTTGGCTCTGGTGACATCCGAATGCTACCGTGTTTGGTGACTCCGGTGACAACATGCCGCTAATTCAATGAGAAATGTCTTTCATATCAAAAGACTTATCGGAAGAATGTAAGTAAAAAGTTCTGTAATTGACCTCATTCGATTTAGATAAGATTTTGTTTTGTTGTGTGAGATTTTGATTTGTGATTTATGATTTATGAGTGATTGATCTTGTGTAGGTTTGGTAATAAAGAGGTTCAGAGAGATACTAAACTCTTACCATACAATTCTTAAGAAATTAAGTTAAGGATGCCGTCATTACTGTTCCTGGTAAGAACAAATCAAAGACATGTGTTGTGTTCAGAGAGATACTAAACTCTTACCATACATGATTGTCAACAAGGAAGGGGATACTTAGCTTTTCAGTCAATATGAAGGAAACAGCTGAAGCATTCTTAAGAAATTAAATTAAGGATGCCGTCATTACTGTTGCTGGTAAGAACAAATCAAACCAATTTATGTGGATTTTGGAATGTTTTATTTTGCAATTTATTATGTGGATTTTTAAAATGTGTTGTGTTCTGTTTTCTTCAGCATACTTCAATGATGATCAGAGACAGGCTACCAAGGATGCTGGTGTGATTGCTGGATTAAATGTAGCAAGATCCATCAACGAGCCAACCGCAGCAGCTATCGCTTATGGATCGGACAAAAAGACTGGAGAGAAGAACATCCTTGTTTTTGATCTTGGTGTGGTGGTACATTCGATGTCAGTATCTTGGCTATTGATAATGGGTTCTTTCAACCAACAGAGACACTCATTTGGGAGGTATACTTTTCAATTTGTGTTCCCTGGTTTATTGAATAGTTTTGCTTGTCTGCTAGTAATTCATTAGCTGATTTAGCAAAATAGCTTTAGAAATCACTCAACATCGAATTCAACCAGACCCCACCAATCACATGATTTCTCCATGTATCATGTTCACCTAGCATAATCACGTTTACTAACTTCCATGATTAACGTACTTTAGTTTGCTAATTGGCAGGCATTTAATATATTGCCTTTTTCTACCAATTTCTGCCGCTCTGGCCAATGTGTTCTCTTTTGCTTCTGCATCCATCTCTACAGCCAATGCTTGCACAGTCATACCAGAAAATTGATCAGTTTTTTTTGATACTAAAAGAATTTTATTACTTAGCTTCCTTTAAAGAGTACATAATCTTCCTCAATCCATTTAACAATATCAGGAGGAAATATGGATTCATAATAGAAACTATTTGCTTCTAGTCTAGCTTTTTTTGCTAGCTCATGAGCAACACTATTGCTTAATCTATTAACTAATTTGCAAAACCAAAAATCCTTATTTAAAAACTTGTTCTTGACTGAGAGGACTAAGTGATGATTAAACCAATGCACATGCTGCTCATTACTATGAATTGAGTTAACCAAGTTCTCACAATCTGTCTCAATGATAACCTTGTTGAAGCCATTCCTTTCTATCCAATCCACTGCCTTAATTAGAGCTTTACATTCCAAATGTTCAGCACCAACTTCAGCCTCCAATTCTTCCTCCAGATTAAAGCCTTGTACTGCTAATGCTTTCCCTGAAAAATTACGCACAATAAGTCCAATGCTTCCTTTTCTTGTTTCATAAATATATGAGGCATCAATATTGATTTTAATGAAATTTTTATCTGGTGGAAACCAAACCTTGGGAAGAATTTTACTGTTCTTAATAAAACTAGAAGAATCTGTAGCAAAAGTACATTGTTTTATCAGATTATTAATACGAATAATCGAGCTCTGAATATTAGTATGTACTCCCTGAAAAATCACACTGCACCTGTCTTTCCATATATACCAGATTGCACACATGAGTTTGATAACACAAGAATTTGAACTGTAGTTAATACTACTGTTATCATTATTGTAAAACCAAGATATTAACCAGTCCTGGATGGAAGGAAAATTCTGGATTATATCTTCAATATTCACATTTAAACCATGCCACAGAGATTTAGCATAAGAACAATCCATAAACAAATGTCTAAGAGATTCAGTATTTTGATTGCATAAGCTACATTGAGGCTCTACCTCAGATTTATAGGCAGCCAGTTTCTCCCTAACAGGCACAATATCTCTTAAGCATTTCCAAATAAATAGTTGCACTCTATGAGGGACTTTAGTCGCTAAAGTTTTTCCAAACCTCTTTGGGAATATAATCAGTACTAATAGCATTATTAACATGGTTAGTGCAAAGAGTATTATAGGCACTTTTCACAGAAAACTTACCTCTTCTATCCGGTTTCCATATCAAGTAATCCTCACCCGGTTGGAAGATTCATACTAAGAATGGCGTTGAGGTTTCATCATCAAAAACATGATTCTAATGAGCTGTTCATTCCAGATTCTAGATCCAGTCAAAAACAAATCACAAACAAAGGTGAGAGTAACAAGGCTAGAAATTCCCACAATGGGAACAGGTGGACTATTAAAGCCTATAATCCAGTTGTCTAGCCAAATATTAATTTTAGTACCACACTGTACAATCCACATAGAGTGAGTTTGCACAATTTCAATACCACTGTAAATACTTTTCCATAACCAAGAACAGTCATTTTTGAGTTTATCAACATGAAGTAAACTTCTATCTTTACCATACTTAGCTCTAATAATCTGTATACACAGAGTGTTATCATCATTGCAGGCCTTCCAAGCTAATTTAGTTAATAAAGCGGAATTGAAATGCTCTAGATTTCTAAAACCAAGACCACCGAGCTTTAGGTGTATCTAGTTTATTCCAACCTATTAAGCAAAGGCCTTTATTATCATTATGCCCCCACCAAAAATGTTTTTGAATGGAGTCCATTTTGTCAAGCATGGTTTTAGGAATCCTAAAACAACTCATCTGATATGTGGGAAGAGCATTCATAACATGTTTAACCATAGTGGTTCTAGCAGAATGGTTCATGGTCTTACCTTTCCAAGTTTTCAATCTAGTGCCAAAAGATTGAACCAAGGGGTTAAAAGCTTTTGTCTTGTTTCTACCTATTAACAAAGTAACACCAAGATATTTGTCAGTATCCTTCATTTCAATCATATTGAGCTCTTTAGCAAAAATCACTGCTAGCACTAGGACTAACATTATGACTTTGAAATAGACACTAGACTTATCTAGATTTAGCTTTTGACCAGAGACATTACCAAAATAGTCAATAACACTTTTGATACCAAAATTTATATTATGCATATCAACTTTGGTAAAGATAAGAATATCATCGACAAAACAATAGGTGAGTAATGCCTGAGAATTCCTTGAAGCTTTTACACCTGAAATACAGTGGTTAGCCTCAGCATTTAAAAAGTAATCTGGAAAGAAACTCCATACAAAGAATAAAAAGATAAGGTGATAAAGGATCACCCTTTGTCTAATTCCTCTTGAAGGAAAAAAAACTTTGGGTAGGAGTGCCATTAAGTAACACAGAGAGATACTTGGTAGTTGAAATGCATTGATTAATAAGACCACAGAATTTAGAATCAAAACCAAATTGTTTTAGGACTCCTAAGAGAAAAGACCATTCAATCCTATCAAAGGCCTTAGAAAGATCAAGTTTTGAGCCATGGAACCACTATAACCCTCTTTATGCTTCATAGTATGTATCATCTCATGAGCAATAATGATATTATCATGAATATCTCTACCAGAACAAAAGTCGCTTGATAAGGAGATATAAGATGTTTTAGATGGGGTTTAATTCTATCGGCAATGATTTTAGAAATGATTTTATAAAGCGTGTTACATAAACCAATTGATGCAGAAATCAACAGCTCTTAGCATTATCACATTTTGGAATCAAAGACAGGTAGGTTTTATTAAATTCTTTTGGCATATGACCAGATTCAAAAAAAATTTGAACAAACATTAGTAACATCTTTACCCACAATATCCCAATTATATTGATAAAAACCTGCTGGAAACCATCGGGACCAGGAGAACTCCAAGAACTCATATTCTTAATAGTTTGATGAATTTCCTCCATAGTTGGAATTCTAGATAAAGAGAGTTGTCTTGGTCAGAAATGATAGTAGGCATAATGTCAAAAGTAATATCGGTAAAAGTAGGATTAATAGTTCTACTAACGTATTCAAAATGAGTAACAAGCATATTGGCAATATCCTCATTATTACTAATCCAATTACCATTATCATCACAAAGACAACAATGTTTTTCCTAAACATTCTTCTATTAGCTAAAGTATGGAAATACTTAGAGTTATGATCCATTTGATTATGAAAGTATCACCGATTTTTGCTTATAGAATTCTTCTTTTATCTTGAACCATTCATCAAGTTTCTTTAGTTAGAGCCACAATATTATCATGTCAGAAGCAGAAAAGCTATCATTTTGAATTGCTTCAAGATGTGTCTGTAAATTATTAATATTTCTATCAATATCCCCAAACTCAAATTTATTCCAATGAGACAAACCTTTTTCTAGTTCTATGTTGTTTATCAATCAATTTGAAAGCGGAGAGCCATTAGAGCTAGAATTCCAAGCAATCAGTAGTTGATTTTTAAAAGCATAATGTTTCATCCACATTGCAAAGAATTTAAAAGGTCTCAAGTATTTCTAATGGGTTCCTCGGGAGATAATAAAATAGGACGGGATCGAAACCAGCTTGAACCAGATAGAAAGCTTGGAATGAGGATAACAATTACACCAAAAAGTGTTACCTAGGGCCATATCAATTCTTGATTTTCTACTAACTGTACCAAAACTATTGCTAGTCCAAGTAAAGTTCTTACCAGTATAAACAAGATCCATTAAGCCACAGGTGTTTACCTTGTCTTGAACATACCTATCTTCTAGAGAGAAATTAGAAGCCTCAGTAATATCATGAAGATGGAAATTTAAATCTCCTATTACTAACTGTAACTGCAAAATGTTTTCACTTCTGATTCTCAACATGAAATCCCACTGAACTTTCTTTTGTCAAAGTAAGTAGAGCCATACATGAAAGAAATTAAAGCATATGGCTGGCTAGGATTAACTTTAGGTGCATTACTCAGGGGTGGCTATAAAGCATATGCCTACCAATCAAGACCCATTATGCTGCTTACTTGTTTCTTTCTCCGATTCACCTTGAAGATATCTACATCTAAAGGATGTAAACTTCCAGTAGATATATATCATCATTAGAGTTCCCTAATATTTTCTCGTGCATTTTGTATATTTTATTTTACACTGCACAGGCTGTGGGGGTCTGAATTTTATTCATAATGGTAACAAAGACTCCTCTGAAATTAGTCAGCTAACTTTCAATCGCAGCACTGCGGGACTTACTATTTGTATGGGTATTGTTGGGAGATCAGTTAACCCAACAATATGTGCGGAAACTTTAAATTTTTGCATAGCTGTCCACCCACAGTCTGCGTCGGACCACAGAGACGATACCCGATTTCAATAGTTGGAATGCACCAGCATGAATTACTAGGGAATACTAACATGAGTGCAAGGGGAAATGAATTGGCTTAATCTGTCGAACGATGTCACGAGAAGCATTCCGGTAATCAGTCGCTTGAGTTGTAGTCTTACTTAGTTCTGATTCAGTGGCCATGTAGTTGGTGCACTCAACAGCAACCTACCAGGTTCTTTGCATTTCAATATCAAGTATTCCGGTGATCTTTTGCTTCAATTTTGAAAGTATTGATCATAATTTAAACTTACTGGATAATGTTTAATCCTTTGTTATTAAGATGAAGAAAATGCTATTGTACTGATGGGATCCATGAATCATAAAATGTCACTTTATTTTGGATTTTTATTTATTTTTTTGCTTAAATTTATACACCTTTGTTCATAATTCTATCCCCCACAAGAACATGTACATGCTCTGACTCTTGGGTTCAAGGAGCGTGGAGGAGAGCGCCATGATTCTTGGATTTTGATGCGGGTGAATCAAGAACTTTCTCGAAATGTCAATGAGAAAACCTTTGAAGGAGCATATGATGGAAACGAAATAGCCTTTGAAGTTGATGCCGAAGGTGTCATATGGTAATACCCGTAGAGGTCATGGTGGCGTGGCCGGAATGGTCGCTTGGGAGGACACTGCCGTCATGGTCGTGCGGTGATGGATGTTGAGGTTGCTTCCGCTAAAACCGTTGAATGGAACCTTTGTTGCCCAAGGATTCTTTGGGAAAGTGTTTGAAGATAGCTTTGCCCGAGGGGACTTGTGCTCCATCCTTCGAGGGCTAGTTCCTCCCTTTTATTATTTCATTTCTTAGTTCCCTGATGCCTCCCTTTTTTTTTTTTTTTTTTTTGGTAAACTCATCTTTTCCTTCTTCTTCATCGCAAACATTTTGCTTCATATATATTTTGAAAGAGGTTGTGGTATGATGTGGCTGCGGTGGTTTTCAGGTTTATCCATGTATTTCTCCTCGATATCCGGAGAATTTGCTCGAAAAAGATGTATATATTTTTATTTTTATTTTTTTGAAGGGAATGGAATCCCTGGGTGGTGGAATACAAACGTTGTATTCATCTTGGGGAAGTACAACTACTAAGAGGAATTTTGTTAAAGGAAATACGAAAAGAAAGGAGTAAATGGGAATCATGACCCCTTTTTTTATGGATTGGATTCTTAGCCACATGGTGAATTATCACGCCTTCTGTGACTGCATCGATGAGCTTGCAATATCCTCCCAAAAGGGTATCCGCAAACTGCAGAGCACGGCCCTTCTCCTCCTTCATCAAGCAAATCCATTTTACCTCCATCTTCCCAACTTGAAACGTGCTTTCTTGACCACTACATCTCCAATTGAAACGGGTTCGACGTCAGGCAAACCCCGCTGAGCCTTGGCTTCGTTGGCTTTAACAGAAGTTTCCAAGCTTGCAAAGTGTTCAAATGGTCCAGCCTCCCATTCGCATTTCTTGACAAATGCCGTGCGCACCGCGCTAGTCCCCATGACGGAAAGGGGGAAGGAAAGACCAAGGCGTAGGTGAAAAGGTTGCTTGGTCGACTTACTTGCATTTGAAAACCATGAGCTAGCGCCAACGTGGTCTTCCCGGATGTCCGGGTTTCTTCAGAGTTTGTTGATGCGAGCAACTGGGATGATTTGTTGGAATTTCTTCTGTCGTGATGTTGGCGAGGGCGTACATCCATTTCGCTTTGTTGTCGACACCCATAAACGTCCCAATATCATGTCGTGATCTAGTTCTTTGACAATATGGAATTTGCTATGTGTTATAGCTCCTCCCATCTCGATCTCTAAGTTGATGTAGCCATGCGCGTTCAAAGCTTCTCCTCTCAAGTCCTTAATCACGGACGGGGAATAGGTAGCGTCTTGTTTTATAAATCTCACGCCTTGATGTCTTGAAAGTAATGATGTTGTGGGGAGGTCGTGTCGATGAGTCGTGTCACACAATCGTTTCCTCTTAAACGGACGGGTCGGCCAGCCCAGTTCTCCGCCTTCGGGCCTCGTTGGGAAGCTTTCTCCCATGGCGTGGATTCCAGGAGAGAAAAATGCTTGCTAGGATCAACACGATTGAGAGCCGCGAAAATATCTTGGCGCCCGAACCTTGAAAGATAGAGAATTTCGCATACATACGCATCATGGATTGTACGCTAGAGTATCTGAGTCCCTAGAGGAACCGCAGCTTTATTGGGAGTGGGTTTCATGCACTTTGCGTCTCCTAGTTGGAGTTCTCCCGTTCATCCTTTCTTTGAAAATATGCTTTTAGTCCGTTGCAAATCGCTAGTGGTGGTAAATCGAACTCGTGGTAATGGCGGATTTGGGGTTCGCCATCTCACCTCGGTTAGTGGATCGCCCGAGCGGTGGCAATCTGATGACATCATCTTGAACCGGGCTTCTAGGAGGTCAATCACCTCCTCGATGTGGAATGGGAAATCAAGGGTATTTCCTTCCTTGGTCTCACGATGCCGCACAGAGTTTTAGTGACGATCTTCCGCTACAGGGTTTGAATTCTTGGCAGGCGTCACGTTCGGGCCGGTGGCTCGTAGTTCGCTTCCTTTTTCCTCTCTTTCGTTTACTATGTTCACTGAGGATGAGCCGGCATTAAATTGTTTTCTCGATGAGGCGTCTACCCCCGCCGGGGCTTCGCGCGTCTTGATTCGAGTTGGCCTAGTTCTTTCCAAAGAATCTTTGGTCTCGTTGCTGCATCGTCCGGCGGCTTCGTGGAGTTCGAGAAACGTTTGAAACGCGAAGTTTTCTAATAGTATGTAGATTGAACCATACCATTGATGCATCGATTTCACCAATTGTTGTTCTACCACGCTTTGGTCGTGACGACGAGTGCTTGAACCACTCAACCTTTGACGAAATCATTCGGATGTTCGTTGTCCCACTGGGTACATTCTACCGAGGTCCGAAAAAGTAACTTGTTCCACGAAGAAGTATTTCTTGTAAAACGCAAAGTGACCATGCTACTCCACTTGGGAATGTCTTTTATGGGGATGTCATGAATATATGTATACGCCCTTCCAAAGAAGTGATTTTTTGAGAATTCCCTTAAACGAAGAACGTGATTATATTCATGTTCACCTAGGATTCCAGGAAACGAAAACATGCTCACGTCATTCCTGTGACCATCGCATGGTAAATGGAGGAGAAGAGTACCCCTTGGGAGAGGGATTCTCCGTATTTCGGATGGGTAAGGGGGTTGGGTGATGATGCACGTCCAACTCATCATTCTTGATTCTTGTTGCGGAGGAGTTGTTCCAAATCTTCTCTCGTGACAAAGTTGGGTGGCTGATTTTTTCCAACGAGATTCTAGTGCAGTTTCATCCAGTGGAGGCGTGCTCCGCCGAGGTGTCTTTGGCGTGGGGTTGTTGGAGAGTTCAAATGGCTCGGGAGGGCGCGACTCACGTGGTAGTCGTTACTGGCGGTGGTCTTGAGAAAGATAAAACCTCTTCCTCGTTGAAACCATATCTCATGGGATCCTCGCGAGCATCTCTTGTCGTTCCATCGATCAGGCTGATAGTGACGTAAAGCGACTTCCTCTTGTCCCTCCTAAGCCCATCCCAATCGGCGGGGTAGTTGGGATCTTACCGTGGTCGTGGAGGCGCCATGCTAGACGGCATTTGGGGCAAGAGCGACTCAGACTGTGATCGTGTGGCGCGACACCAAAAAGATATTTCGTTGCCGTGATTAGAGGGTTGTGCAGAGACACTAGAGAGGCAAATGCCGGCTCGGCCTGTGATCGCGGTGTTACACTTGAGGGAGTGCATTCCGGATGTTGCTATTGTCGCCCAAAACACGTAACAACGTTATCGGGAGAGACTAACATCTAAGGCTTCAGGTCGGGTGTTCTGGCACTGCCCCGACTCGAAGTTCCACCATGCTGGGATTTGACGAAAACGAAATCAGAGCTTGGAGTTGGTATTGTAACCGATGATCAATCCTCCTTGCCAGGTCGCCAATTGTTTACGGGTAAAAATCGCTTCCTCGCCGATTTCTGCACCCAGGTGAGTGAGAACCGGTTCAAACTCCTAAACAAATGTGCCGGACGTGAGCACTTTATAGATTCGAGAGATCAACTGCTGTACAAGTCCCACTTAAACCAAGAAATGACCGTTCTGATTTGCTTCTGGGCCACAAAGTGGAGGAGAATAATTGATCTGGGGAGGGAAGCAAAGAAAGGTGTTGAGACCGGGAATAGTGCGGGAGAGTAGTATCTCGACTTGTATCGTAAAGTAAAAGTCAGAAGCTTGCAAGAGATGAAAGCTTTGGGAGAGCTTGCAAAGTTGCCTTCTAGGAGTGTGTATTTTTCTCCGACCGAGACTTGTGCAAAGTGGAAATAGGTAAGACCTATTTATACAAGTCGAGATTGAAACGCAGGACTGGCCTCATGAAGGAAGAGTAAAGGTGAAATAATGGGAGGAGGTGGTAATCACATGGTGTTAATGGGTGAAACGTTTTCACCATTATTTCCTCTTTTATTTGACCGCTTTATTCCTATTCACGCTTTCTTAATGTGAGCGTAAAACGCCGCACATCTTTGTGACCGCAAACCAAAACCCTAAAGCATCCCCGTTTGTGTTGATATCTCGAGTGTTGGCTGCACCTTTGAGTGCAAGTGGCGCTTAGTGGCGCGTGTGGCATGTGCCATTGGCATGTGCGGAATGCCCCTTGTTTGGGTTATACTTGAAACGCAAGTGACAATGCGAGAGGCTGCTAGTGGCGTGCGTGGCATGCCAATGGCATGCGTGGAACACCTTGGTGGTAGGTTGTACGTTGAGTGTAAGTGGCAATGCCGTAGAAGGCTTAGTGGCGTGTGTGGCATGTGCCAATGGCATGTGCGGAATGCCTGGTGGTAGGTTGCATAGCTCATTTTGCGAGTTAAATTTCTGCAACAGGGTTTTGGCATGTGCCAACGGCGCGTGCGGCTAAGTTGGCCTAAGTTGCCTGGCTTGCAAGTTAGGCTACCGGCGTGCATTAGGGGCACGGCTAGTGATGAAGGCTACCAATGAGCGTGTTGGCATGTGCCAAGTAACATGCGTGGTCGTTAGAAGGGCCGGCCTTGGTGGAAAAGCTACTCAACAGCATGTTGGCATGTACCAACGGGCATGCGTAGTTAGGGTCACGGGGTCTGGTAGGAAAAGCTACCAACAGCATGTTGGCATGTGCCGATGGCATGTGTGGCCGTTAGGGCCGTGGCTTTGGTAGGAAAAAGCTACCGGCGAGCATGTTGGCATGTGCCAATGGCATGCGTGGTAAGATTGGGTCATGGCTTTGGTAGGAAAAGCTACCAATGAGCATGTTGGCATGTGCCAATGGCATGCGTGGCCCGTTAGGGTCGTGGCTTTGGTAGGAAAAGCTACCGGCGAGCATGTTGGCATGTGCCAATGGCATGCGTGGCGGATAGGGCGTGGCTTTGGTAGGAAAAGCTGCAATGAGCATGTTGGCATGTGCAATGGCATGCGTACGAATGGCTTAGGTTGCATGGTTTGCAAGCCTAGGGCGCTATATTTGGCATGTGCCAATGGCATAGCGGCTTGGAAATATGGCTTGTGGTACGTGTTGGCATGTGCCAATGGCACGTCTCGGCCATGTTGACCCTAGTTGCACGTTTTGCAAGCCTGGGCGCTATATTTGGCATGTGCCAATGGCATAGCGGTTTGGAAATATGGCTTGTGGTACGTGTTGGCATGTGCCAATGGCACGTCGGCCATGTTGACCTAGTTGCACGCTTTGCGAGCCCTGGGCGCTATATTTGGCATGTGTCATGGCATAGCGGTTTGGAAATATGGCTTGTGGTAATGTTGGCATGTGCCAATGGCACTACGGCCATGTTGACCTGGTTGCACGTTTTGCTGCCTAGGGCGCTATATTTGGCATGTGCCAATGGCATAGCGGCTTTAGTTTGGCATGGTTGCCAATGAGTGCGATATGTAGTTTGGTTTTGGCGTCGTTGCCATGGTGCGCCGCAGCTGCGGCTTGTTTGGCATTGTTGCCATGGTCTGTGATGTCTGCAGGCTTTGGTTTTAGCATTATTCTTGCCGTCAGCGCAGTGATCCACAAGGGCTTGGTTTGGCATTGTTGCTTGTCGTGGTCGCAGACAGGCGGCTTGGTTTAGCATTGTTGCTTGCGTGGTGCAGCAGATGAAAGCCCACTTTGGCATTGTTGCTTAGTAGTGCGCAGATGTGCGGCTTGGTTTGGCATTGTTGCCGCAGTGCAGCGCATGCGCTTGGTTTGGCATTGTTGCCGTGGGTGCGCAGATCGGCGCTTGGTTTAGCATTGTTGCCATGGTGCTATGCAGCGCTTGGTTTGGCATTGTTGCCATGGTGCGATGTCTGTGCGCTGGTTTTGAAATTGTGGTTACGTCAATAAAATCAACTGGTATTTTGAAAAAATACCCCTATTAATTATTTACACCTGGAGTTAAATGCTCTTAGTTAATGTGGTTCGGGTAACACTAGGTCATGGGGGTTTACGATTTTACCCCTTGTTTAAAAACCACCATCAACAATTTTTTTTTTTATTTTATTTTCATGTTGGCACAACATTATTACTCCAGTCAGTGATAATAAATTGGAATAACATGCTTAAGTAAAAATAAAAAGATCAGGTAACCCATTTTGTTTCCCAAAACCTATTTGAATATCAAAATAATTACTCACGATTAAAATGAAGCAAGAGGAATGTGAACAATATCGTATTAGAGACAAAACATCGTCGTGTCAAGCATGTACAGGTTAAGATCTAGTTCACTATAAATAGAGGTTTCATGTAATCACATTAACTATCCCCTTGGAAAAATGTGTGTTGGTAAAGTTGTTATTCATAAAAAAAGATTCCAAGACTTTATTTAGGGATCGTAAAAAGCACAAGGAAGCTATCTTCTTCCTAACTCTGCTTTTCTAGGTGTTTTTCATAAAACCTTATATTTGATGGATCAAGATATCTCTAGATTATTTCTAGGGTGATCTTGTGAGGAAATATCAATTAGGTTAAGAAACATGTAAAATTGTTTAGGAGCATCTTCTAAAGATAATTAACGCTCGGCCTAGAAAGTTTTCAAGAGTATCTTCTAAAGAAAATTGACGTTCTCGTTTAGTAGATTTTCAAGAGCACTTATAAAGAGAATCGGTGTTCCTCACGAGTTTTGGTGCACCGATACAACTCTGCTGTGTTGCATCTAGTCCGAAATTTGGATAGTAGGTACTGGTGCAATGCCTTAAATGTGTTCGATCTGGACTAGGTCCCGAGATTTTTCTACAAGACTGTAGTTTTCCTCATTAACAAAAGTTCCTGGTGTCTGTGTTATTTTCTTTTTCGCATCATTTTTTTTTTTATAATTGAAATATCACATGTACGTATTTAAACCTAGATAGTATTAGCTCAATCAGAAAGAACTTACAACACTGTTCGTTCTTGTTGAATTCATATCATGAAATATATATTATAAGGCTTCTTCTTGTTGGAATTCAAAGATGCTGAACAAAGTTCGGAGTGTACACTAGGTTGACCTTGTTGAAACAATCTTAAATAGCGTTTCGTAAAGAACTTACAACACTCGTTCTTGTTGAATTCATATCATGAAATATATATTATAAGGCTTCTTCTTGTTGGAATTCAGTACGTGAACAGTTCGGTGTACACTAGGTTGACCTTGTTGAAACAATCTTAAAATAGCGTTTAGGCAGAATGTATAGATTGTACAAGGATAATTCATAGGATCCCGAACAAAAAAGTTGGTGGTGTACTAGTTACCCTTCCTTTTCGGGTGTAGACGTAAGAAACAGAAATGGTCGTTAGAAAATAGTCGTCAGTGACATGATATCAATCCAGCGGTGGACGACAGTTAAGTTAAAGTTGTTCTGCTTATAACTTGTAAAAAGAAATATCCA
This sequence comes from Papaver armeniacum, assembly GCA_023531295.1. Lineage (NCBI taxonomy): Eukaryota > Viridiplantae > Streptophyta > Magnoliopsida > Ranunculales > Papaveraceae > Papaver > Papaver armeniacum. The sequence goes on along the minus strand of JAJJWW010009116.1, from coordinate 4,645 downwards.
TTAGAAAATAGTCGTTAGTGACATGATATCAATCCGGTGTAGAGCATGCAAATGGGTTAAGTATGTAAAAGTGTAGAGCATCTGAAACAAGAATACTTGGAATTTTATCAACATTTTTTTTTGTTGTATGGTTCTAATTTTATACTCGATGTTGTGGTTAATGCTTTGCAGAAATTTTACATCCTCTCCCTGTCTTATTCTCTAACGATTAGCGATTTCTTGTATATTTGGTTCAGGCGAGTGATAGGTTCAATATCAATTCCCAGCTTGAGCATCTCTGCCAAGTACGTTGGAACTGGCCATGCTGGTCTTAACAGATTGTAAGTTGTAAACTTCCTCAAAAGTGTGTTAATAGCTCATTGTGTAAGACTTATTTATCTCCTGTTAATGGTAGTTCCTTTTGTTCTTTTCTTTAATTAGTGAATGGGCGGTGAACATCCAGCGCGATAATTATGCATCTTATGGTAGGTCATTACCCCATAATGTCTTATTTTGCCATAGCGGAGAACGATTGGAAGAGAGCGTTACAACTGTATGCAGGTATCTACATGGTGTTTGTATCTTGTGTTATAATATTTTAGTCTCTCCTTATGTTTGCCTATGCTTGACCAATGCTAGCTTGAGGGCCGCATAATCTATTAACAAGAACAACTTTCTTTAGATTCTTAGCTGTAGTGCTAACATATGTAGAAAACTGGTGGATAACACCAGCGGACTTGTCTTGTATATGTGAACCAAAGAACTAGACCTAAACTTAAATAAATAAAACCTTAGGGTTTCCACCAGACATCTGTTTTTTTGTGTCCGAACTGAGTTCCATTCCATGCTGTCCGGCCAGCATATGTAGGAATTCTGGTGGATAACATCACTGAACCTCTTACTGAGGTTTCCCAGGTTCTCTTACGCTATAGTAAAGCTATTATATGTATGCTTGTTTATCTAAGTAGTGGCTTATCTCTTTCCGTCTAGTGTCATATCCCTTTCCGTGCTACCCTTGTTGACTTGTAATTTTGACGTTAGCTGATACTTGTAACTATCTGCTCCACAACTTATGTTACCATGACATTTTCATTTTTATTTTCATTTTCGTTTATTGCTGATGAAATGAACATACTGATTTTAGTCATACTAGTTGTTAAAGCAGGTTTTTTAGTTTTCGTTTGAATTATTCATCGATATATACAATCTTGTAGAGAATTTATTTAGATTTAGCTTTGAAGTCTTTGTTAAATACCATCTTTCGCAAGGAAAACTTGCTATATCTATACTTCTCTTTTTCGTTTGTACCTGTGTGACCACCACTCTTGTATTAAATTTTGTGCAGAAATGCTGCTGCCCTGTGGTCTGCCCCCGAACGAGAAGAAGATTAAGAAGTGTCTTTACTGGTGTTGAGATAAAACAAAAACATCAGCTTTTTGGATGCTTGCATCTTTGAGGTTCTGTAAGTCATATGTAGCCCACCGGCATATGTTTTGAGACCATTTCATTGACTGTCAGTTGACTAGATCTATTTCTTCAAGGTGTGTATTTAGAATGTTTTCTGTACTTCTTATGTGGGTGATGTTTACTATTTGCTCATTGCTAATTATCCTAGACATGTTCTAAATATGCACACACAAAAATGTCTCTCTTGTACGATGCTCATCATTTGCATCACATGTGAATTTTTTCCTTTTGATGATTTGGGATTGGGTGGATTTACTATAGCTTTGGGGAACTACCATAAATCACGGTGCATAACGTAATACTTTTTTCCTGGGTAAATAAACTTTGAGTTTTTGATGGGATGTGCTAGATCCTTTTATTTCTGTTACATCTGTGTAGGCAATGTGAATCATCTCGATTATCTGAATGATATTATCCCAAGTTCTGAACTCACATGGGAGTGATTCTGCAAATCCTTGAAAATGCATGGCGTATGTCTTCCAAGTATAACTTACATTAATAGATCGACCTGTTTCCCCAATGTTTTTCAATCACTATATTCTTTTTGGTTGTAACATCTCATGCCGATGTAGTGATTTACTTTTCCTATCCTATAATGGTCACCGGCTACCATTTTGCCGTCCCCAGAGAATAGACTTGACTTGTTAAGCTACCATTTGACGTCGACTAGGCTTAGCCGAGTATCTTTAACCACAATGTACATCTCTTTTGTTTCTCAGAGAAGACATCACCGAATCAAAATTTTGATTCCGCCACCATTTACCATCAGTGACACCGACACCACCACCACCGTCGCTACTGCTACCACCACCGAAACTCCACAATCATTAACAGCTCCGCCGCCACCGCCACAGCAGCTTCTCTCTTCACCTACCACCACCTCCGCCGTCGCCACCACTACCATCACCACCCTAAATTTAAAGCACTCATTCTTTAATTCGCCATCACATCATCACCCACCAACTCTAGCGACAGCAGACTAATTTCTTCACCAACCACAACCATTACCGCCGTCACCACCACCACCAGAAACACCACTGTCACCTAGCACCTCCGTCACCAATTCATGCATAAATTCAACTGAGCTCAAAACATTTCTTATTATCACCACCACTGGCTTCTTCCTCCACCTCCATGAATTCCAGCAACACCATTAGAAACCGTAACCAATACCATCACCACCAAATTTTAAAAACCGCCCATCTCTTCCTTCGTTTTCTTTTCATCAGAACAACCACAAACCACCACGACCAAATTTCATGAAAATTAATTTTATAAGAAATTCGAGATTAAATGCATCGAAGGCAAAGAAAAATCACAAATTAAAAGCCTCCACCTCCACCACCACCAGCAGCTCTGTACGATGGGGAAATCTAATCTGTCAGTAACCAAATATGTTCCAATTTGGTCTTCAAGTTTTTGTCAATTCAGTAAAATTCAGACCATGGTTTTTCAAATTCCTTAAGATTTCTTCCTTTCAATGATTAATTGCTACCTCTACCATCAAATTACATCAAAATCGAAAATCAATTTCATAATCCAAATTGCAGCAACAACATCAGACATTGGTGAAGAACAACAAGCTACCTCGGTCTGACTCGGTGATTATACAAAGAAAATTTTCTGATTCATACAAAACCCGTCACCAACATAAGCAGAAGACCATAACTACTGTTAGCATAACCATCACCACCTTCTCTACCAGCACTACCACAACCAGTGACCACCGCCCACCGCAAGCAAAACCACCAGCAGATTTTTCATATTTGATATTTTAATCAAATCAACCTAACCCTAAATTGAGAATCAAAATTAAAAATTAAACACTTACGATCTTTGATGGATTTGGGTTATGTACTTAAACAAGAAGACCATTTTTGGTAGTCAACATCACCCATGGTAGTCCATCCAGCATCATCTCCAACTTTGTAAACAGTAGCCATTGATACCTGAACTAACATACTGCTTGTTGCCATTATTACCATTAACAAAACCATGAATCTCATCTTCCCTGCAGCCATGACTGATGACCAACACAAACTGAAGTACTAGAGAGAGAGAGGAGTTGAGAAAAGATGAATGGTGGGTTTTGAGTTACAGACTGAGAGAAAGGGAGATGTAAGTGTAACGGTAGAAAGGGAGATGCAAAGGAGGAGCCTAGCCAGGTTGATATTTAATGTGAGTGCCTTTAAGAGAGAAAGAGAATGAAAAGATAATGTATGTATGTACAAGTAGAAATGTAGAATACAGTGCAACAAAAAGAAAACAGTAAAGAGAATAAGACATTTGAAAAAGGAAGGTTAGAATTTCTAACTTTTTCTTGCTTTTAGGAGCTCAGTTTGGTTTGCATGCTCATTGAGCTTATCTTTATGGCTTACACACCCACCCCAGCTAATGAAATTTGTGTGATTTCAAAATGCACCAAAATATACCCTATGGAGGGATATGATTAACCCGTTGAGAGCAATTGGTCCCATGATGAATGCCATGGGACCCAGCTTAAAAATCCATGTGAATACGTTGTTTTGAAGTTGTTTATATACACGGTATGTAAAGAATTTTTGTTCTTTTTAAGAATTACTGCATTTAACCGGAAAGGAAGGAAATGGAGGTTTTTCTTTTTCTTTTTTCTTTTCTTTCTTTCTTTGACAAGGAAGGAAATGGAGTTAAATCGTGTTCTTTTGGTATGTACCAGGGTTAATCAAAATGGCCAGATTATAAAAGATTGAATTTATTTTTAATTTAGAATATATACTCTAATATGCATACTCTTTTTATGAATGTGTCTTCTCTATTTTTTCAATCCAAATAAAATAAAATGTGTAAAAAAAAAGTAAAATGAGACTTCGGGGGTTAGACTGTGGTTAGCCTTACACATTCGTGTGTTTTACTTTTTGATTAAAAGAAAAGGGTTTGAATGGTTTGTGATTCAGCCAATTTAATGTACATCCAATTAGACACGGTTGATTCATAATTACTGAGAATTCCTTATCCAATAATACATACCAAATTATCTGGCTCATCTTTTAGTTTTATAACTCCTTATCCAATAATACAGATCAGGTTTGTTTGTCAAATTGGAGTTCTTAAATACTGTTTTTAATAAGGAGACGTGAGGATTTTCAACCAAAAAAAAAAAAAAAAAGACCATAAAGATTTTCAAAAAAAGTCCCACTACAGCGGTTGTATTATTTTATTT